>VWZP01006960.1:12058-47909 GCA_013396995.1 Dicaeum eximium
GGATTGGAGCACTGAAGGGGTTAACATCTCGCCCAGGGCCTGCAGATGGTCCTGTGATCCTTGTGGCAGGAACTGCGGCTGGTCATTCCATTCCAGCCCAGGGCCGCTCTGGTCTCAGCTGCCTGATCTAGTGCGGCAGCTGCCATGGGGTAAAATCCCCGCGCCGTCCCTGGGCTGCTCCTGCGGGCCTGGCTGGCTCGGCTGGGCCTGGGCTGTGGGAGGCGTGTGGAGATCAGCCCGATGTTAGCAAGGCTGGCTCCTTTCGGCCCCCGTGGCACCCCCTCTCCCCTGCCTCTCTCCCTGCCCGGCAGCCGATGGAGGGGGTGCCGGCAGCAGCCCAGGGATAAGGGCCCGGCACCAGCAGGGCGTCTGGGCCTGGCCTGGCCAGGACAGTCTAGGCAGGCTCTGCAGATCCTACCTCACTGCCACCCTGCAAGGAAAGAAGAGGTTCCCGGATTTCTTTCCAACTAACATGTGTTTCACAGAGGTGCATACAATGTTCATCACTTCCATGAAACACTCCCATCTCAAACTACGACCGAGGAATGTATGGATTAGACAGTAAGCCTCCTGAACTTTTTGGGTTTACAAGGGTATAGAGTACCTCAGAAAAAGGCTCAGGTAGTGAAGCAAACAGTCTGGGTAGCAAACCCTACCTGGGTTATGAGGTCAGTGCTGGGCAAAGGACTCTAAGGCAAGACTACAAAGAAGCATGTAAGTTCACCCTGGGCCAGAAGATGGCTCTGCTAGGGTCCCACACAGTGCCTGCAGTGCTGGAAGTAAAAGACAGACACTGGCTTTCTCCACAAAGGTTCTTGAAGTACCAAGCCATAATGGTAAAACAAAATTATGTAGAGATTGTAGTCACTAACCTTGTGAATCCAGCCTCTTTTCTCAGTTCTCACAAGAGAATCAGTGATCCCTGATTACCTGTAAACTACTGAGGCCACCTGCTCCAGTCATCCAGATTTGAAGGATACCCCCTCGATAATGCAGAGACCTGGTTCACTGATAGAAGCATTTATGGAATCAGCGGAAAGAGACATGCTGGGTGTGCTGTCACCACTTGCAGAGGGGTAATAGAGTCTGGACCGCTACCAACAAACGCCTCTGCACAAAAGGCTGAGAATTGGCAAAAGGAAATCAACATTTATATGGACTCAAGGTATGCATTTGGGGTTGTGCATGTGCACGGAGTTATTTGGAAAGAAAGAGAACTGTTACATTCACAAAAGCATCAAATATGCACAAGAAATAATAAAACTGTTAGAAGCTGTCCAGCTGCCTGAGAAAGTAGCTATTATGCATATCAAAGCATACCAGAAAGTGAACTCAGAATTGAAGGAAGGAAATGATCTGGCAGACAGAGAGGCAAAAGAAGCAGCAAAAGGTGAGATTCCCACTGAGGGAGCCCTAATTCCTGATGGCCTTTGAAGGTAAGCCAGAATATAATAAAACAGAAAGTTAATCCAAGATCAGGATGGGCTACTATTAACAAGAAGCTAGTTATTCCTTTTCATTTGTTGTGGTCATTGGTGAGGGAGGAACATCAGAAAACACACTGGGAATTGATGCCCTGAATACTTATTTGATTAAAAGAAGCACTGCCAGAAATTTATATGCCAGTATTACCCAAGTGACCCGACAGTGTGATCTTTGCCTCCAGACTAACCCTAAGAATACCGCCAAACCAAAATTTGGCCAAACTGGGAGGGGCCATGGACCTGGGCAGCAGTGGTAAATTGACTTTACAGAACTCCCAAGAAAAGAGGAGTATCGATATTTATTGGTATTGACAGATAAATTTTCAGGGTGGCCAGAAGCATTCCCCACCAGAACTGTCAAGGCTCGGGAGGCGACCAGGGTATTATTACAAAAAATAATACCACACTTCAGGGTTCCAGCCAGAATATCCTCAGAGGATATCCACAGAGGATCACATTTCATTTCCAGAACAGTGCAACAAATTAGCAGCCACCAAGGCATAGACTGGGAACTTCATACTCCATACCATCCCCAATCAAGTGGCTAGGTGGAAAAAATGAACCATTTGATTAAGTAGCAAATTGTAAGACTGGAGCAGGAATCTAATTTACCCTGGCCCCAAGATTTTCCACTGGTATTGCTGCAAATTCAAACTAAGCCTAGAGCCAAAGAAAGGTTGAGTCCCTTTGAAATGCTTTATGGAGGACCATATGGAATACATAAGGGGATGTCCACCCACACTGGAGAGGTGACATTAGCCACATATATGGTGGCTTCAAGTAAACAGCTGAGAGAAATTGAAAAACATGTGGCTGGAACTCGGAGCAGGGAGCTAGATGGACCACAACATAACACACAGCTTGGAGATTATGTATATGGTAAGTCTCTTACAGAAAAGATTCTAGAACCACAGTAAGAAAGACCATTCCAAGTGCTTCTCACCACTTTCACCGCGATTAAGATCAAGGAGCAGAATGCCTAAATCCACCACTCTTGAGTGAAGAAGGCCCCAGAAGCCCCTTGAAAAGTGACACTGGGAGACAATGAACTGAAACTGAAACTCAAGCAAAATGAGTACATTGTGGCCGGGGGTAGTTTGTAATTTCATTTGCAGAATTGTTTTGTGTGTAATTGCAATTGAAGTCTTAGAATTAGAGGGTGCCTCTATCCAAAATGATGCTGAATGGCCTTGGTCCCAAGCCTTTATTCAGTGCACTGGATCCATGGGAAAACATTCTGATGTAAAAGATTTAAACCTATCAACTGTAGTAATGCACGGAAATCAGGTATATGAGAAGCAGGAGTGGGAGAAACAGGGACTGTGGACACTTCAAGGGATCAGAGGAGAAGAAATCAGGATATAGGATGCTGGATGATCAATGGTACCACTTTTAAGATACCAAACAGAATTAGTGTTTCAGCTTTTCCTACATACAGGCACTGGGAGGTTTGTGATAGCCCAAGTAAATCAGGCTGTTGGTATAATTTCACATTAATACAGCCTGTGGAGGTGACTTGTCTCTGGGCTCATGATGCTATCGGGCTCTCATTCAAATTTAAAATAGATGGTATATCTCTTACAACAGCGGGATATCATACAACTTAATGCCAGTACTCAAGCAGCTCAAATCCAAACCAAACTTGAACCTAAAGTCTGTGAAATATGTAGTAAAGAATATGGGTCAACAACATCTGTTGTTTAATCCTGAGTGGTCTCTCAAACATGTTGAATTGCTGATGCAAATCAATATATCAGAAATCCAACCAGCCTGCTCCTCTTTCCCAAGGGCATCTTTCGGGTGCTGGACAACATGGTTACAGAGACCAGTACACCTCAGGAGCAGAATAAGAAGGGATTTAACTGGGATGTTAGGGACAGGATTGGGAGTTTTAAATAGATTTGATTCGGAAATATTAATGAACAAGCTGGCCACTGCAGCAAGTGATCTGGCAAAACTAAAACAGATTGTACAGTCATCTTTATTGGCATTAGGAACTAGCCAGTGGTAGATTTCAAAAGTGTTACCGAAATGGGAAAAGGCCGGGGACCAAGACCACAAGTTAGGAATAGAGGTACTTAGTATGGTTCAAGATAATGTGTTTTTAGCTTTCAGTTGTATACAAGCACAGTTATGGATGCAGGCAACAGCAGCTTTGGTCATACAGGAAGGGGGTGAAGGTGATTTTCCAGCTGAAATTCAAAAGATTGGGATAATGTGATTGATTTTGAAAGAAAGTTTCAATCCTGGTGAACTATGGTAAATTTTACCAATGATCCTGCTTATAATGTGGCCACTGCCTTCGTGCGTACTATATGTAATGCCACTGCTTATGTTATCCACCCCATCATTGCACTAGGATTAAATAATGAGAAAATGGTGCTTCATCCCTTAGAATGTAGGATATGGGCATGAAAGGTGAATGAAAAGTGGCAAACAGTAAACTTGGAATCTTGTGTTACCCAGGAACAACTAGGATTCACTTGTGAACTATTGATGCTTAAGATGTGTGTCTTGACACTGAACAAAATATTTGCCACTTCAAGATTCACCTAATCAGAAAACTGTGCTTGTGTATACTGATGAAGGTTGTGTATGCTTAAGAACTGCTTGTGCTTTTGCAGAAATCTATAACAACGATGTAATTTTACCTAGTAGAAATCATTCTAATTTTTGTATTTGTAATTTTGTTAAGATTATCGGGTGTGATTTTTAGTATTTCGCACCAGTGACATCCCACAAGCTAATCAAAAACAACTACACAATGTATCACAGACTATCACCTACTCTATTGGAATGGCCCTTACAATTACTGTCTAATTACTGTCCCTCAGGATACAAAATATATAAGCAGAATTCTGCAAAGAATAAAACAAGATGCAGATCATCACAGGTGGGATGCAATCTTTGGGTGGTCACCAACTGCCACTGGGATTTGCAATACATTGTGTCACCCCATTGTGGTTTTATTGATATTAGTTAGGGTGAGTTTAGCATTGTCTTTTATAGTGCTAATTTGGAATTGGAGAATACTACAGCAAATGGTGGCATTGACCTCCTTATCAAATGTACACAGCAAATCATTAAGAGACACCTATTATCGTAGAAATTTGTACAAAGTAAAAGAATTTACTAATTTTCTAGAAAAGGGGGAATGAGACATGGGGTTAGGAATTAACTTCGGGTAGAAATATCCATGTCGGATTTAGGTGAAGTGTGCTGTTTTGAATTGTTTAGTCCGTAGCTTGCTTGCATAGATGAAGTGTGTTGTTTTAACTAGTTCAGTCTGTTAATTTGCTGTATTTGCGAAAGCCTGTGCTCGCAAAACTGCCTCAAACAAGGTGAAAGGAATATGAATTTCCAAGCTAGAGGGAGATAAGAGGGGCCCCTTGGACCTTGAAACAAGATGCAAATCAAAACTGAGGCTGCAGGAGATGGATGGACAAGCAGAGAGCTCTCTGCACAAGGACTGATAAGACCTGTTAATTGTAACACAACTGACAATTGTAACACAAAACTAATAAATCAATATGCATGAACCTATTACAAAACTTAATACATATGTAACAGGTTAGAAAAAAGGGGGGTCTGGACTCTTGGGGAGCACACATGCCTTTGGAAACTATTCAGCTTGTGCCTGGCACTGTAATAAACATACCACTTTTTAACTTAAATTAGTTGAAGAGTCGTCTATCTGTACATCAACTGCTCTGACCAACCTGCCCTTGGGCACCTGGGCATGTGGTGGGGGGAAGCTCAAACTCTGCCCAAAGCCTTGAAAGACACGGCTGGTCCCAGCTAGAAGAGGTCCCAGAGCAGCTGTTCTCTGCCATCTGCTGTGTGGGGCACAGACCCAGCCCTGCAGACAGCAGTGGAGTCAGGGCCACAAAGATCCCTTGGCTGTCTGCAGCTCACTTGACTGAAGGTGCCCCACTGCTGAGGCTCTGTCAAGGAGATCCCTCTCTTTTCTTCTGTGGAGGGGTCTGTGAGGCCAGACAGAGAAAACAAATGCTAATTACCAGAGAGAACTAAAACCTGGACACATTCCTGTGCACCTCACTCTCGGTACAACTTTGCTTTCTTGCATCTCTTGGACTCACCCAGCAGTGCTAGCTCATCGCTGTGAGTTTTGAGTGTTGTGCAGGGATGGAGTGAGGGGACTTCTGAGAGCACCTCCCCACTCTCTGAAAAGGTCACTGCCTCAATCCAATAAAACTAGAGGAAATAAATGCCCAAGGAGCAGAAATCCCCAACCTGTCACATCAGATCACGGAGAAGATAATGGGGCAGAGCCATGGGGTTGGAGTATGTGTATTGCAGTCTGCATTATTAATTTACCGATGCTAAGTGTTTTAGCAAGTAACTTCCAGGGCTTCTAGAACTGTCCTAGTGTCTGTGATCACAAATTACTCATCAGTAGCAAGTGAACAAGAAAAGCCTCTAAGAACAAGGGCATTTCTGAGGCTCTTGATGGCTTTTTGCCTTTCAGCTGAGTCCCTCTGCCCTCCAGAACAAGATGTGTGATAATGTGGATTCCCCCATGTTTTGTTTTCCCCGTTAGTTGGTTTATCCCAAAAAGTACCCTCCTCCCTCTACCCCTTGTAAGGCAAACTCCACCTCTGTTTAAAGAGACCCTGCCTCCTTCAGTTGTCTATCACCCTAAGCCACACAACATTTTCTAGAAAGTTCTATGTTCTTTGTTTTCCCATTGGTTAGTGCACAGTTGTTCCCTGCCATCATTGTTCCCTTCATTGGCAATGTTTACCGTCAATTTTATTGTAATCCCTCCTTTGTTTTGTCCCATTGGTTGTTGTAAATGCCACCTTATTGCTTTATAAGTTTGTGTAAGCCCTTGTTCGGGGCTTCTTCTGCTTGTTCCTTCCCTTGCTAATAAACCTCCCGCTCTGGACCTTGCTAAAGAAGCCTCCCTGCATCTTTGCTTCGAACCTTGTCGTCTTTGGCTCAAGCCTACCCTGCAGGGCAAGGGCCCTGAAGCCACTCCTTGGGCTGTCGAGCTCTGGGGAGTGCCCACACCCGGTCGCAGCCACCCTACTTAGGTGAGCTAGCCCTTAGTGACCGAACAGGGACTGCGACAGAGATGTCTCTCACCAGTAAGCAGAGGCTGGCCAGAGTCAAGAAGCTGAGTCTGCCTCAGATTGTCCAGCCTCAAGACAAGCATGAGAGCTCCCATCACAAGGTAGCCTTTCCCCCCCCCCATTGCTGTTTGATGTGATATTTGAGGAGGGTGCTAAAAGAGCAGCTTGGCTTGAGCGTGCTCAGTGTGGTCCAGGAGTTTTTGATCAGCCTAGGGCAGAGGTGGAAGAGCCACTGTTTGCCCAGTGTGGGCTGGGCAGATGTACTCAGCCGGAGTCTGTACTTCACTGGGGATCAGTGTAAGATTCTCCTTCATGAACCTTCCTTCCAGCAGCTGAATCTCTCCCTGCTCTCTCTTGCCTCTCCTTGCAGTTCTCGGCCACTGACGCAGAGCAGAGCTCGTTTCAGCCTTGCCCACCAGAGGTGGTCTTTCAGAACTACAGCCCTGGTGAGGTGTGCGAAGTGGCGGTGGTTCTGAGGAACAGGGACAAGGTAAGCGCTGGGACGTGAAGGTTTAACACTGTGCTGCAAGAGCGGAGAAGGCTGGCTAAGGATGGTACCAGGACATTGTCCAGCTGTCTCCACTAGTGGCAAAACCATCATTCCATGTCTTTCCCACAGGTTCCTCACCTGCTGAAGGTCACCTTGGAGAGCTCACCTTATTTCCAGCTGGTGGGCCCCAATGACGCGTGCCGCAAGGTGCCACCGGGCCTCTATACAACTGTCCGCATTGTCTTCACCCCTGGGCAGAACAAGGTGAGTCTGGAGGTCCCAAGAGATGGGTGTCTTGAGTGGGAAGTGAACCTGCAAGGCTGGATTCAGGGCATCTGGCCTGGCTTTTGAGGACATCTCCTGGTTTCAGTGGAGTTGCACTGGATCTAGACCTGGGAGATAGTCTTTGCCCATGCTGAAGATGGGGATAAATGCCCTGTGCTGAGACAGTTTCTCTTGCTACAGGATTACTTCCACCAGCTCCTGTGCAGTACTAAAAGGGAAGAGTTCATTGTGCCAATTCGGGCCATTGGTGCCCGAGCCATCCTGGACTTCCCTGACCAGCTGGACTTCTCGGAGTGTCCGGTCAAGTGCAGCACCCAGAAGACGCTGCTGGTTCACAACATTGGTAACCAGGCAGCTCGTTACCAGCTGAGCACCCAGAGGTGAGGCAGCTCATCCATCCTTGTGCAAAACACCTCTGGGTGATAACAGAGTTGGGAAAGAGCTACAAAAGGAAGCAGAGCATGGCAGCTGCTGCCCTGCAGCCTTGGCTGCAAATGGGCAGGACGTGTGGGGTTTGCTGTTGCTTGTCATGTTTTAAGCAGGATGCAGCCTTTGAGCTTCCTCTGTCCCAGGTTTCCTGGAGGGTGCTGGAACATGTTGGTAGCTGGCTTGCACCCTCCTGAGCACAAGCAGCTTCTGAAATGCTTACTCACCACTGTCAGCCAATAGACCCATTCTCTGGGAGGCCACAAGCCTTTCCAGTGGTCCTCTCATGAGATGCCCCATGTGAGCTGTGCTGTTGCTGTCAGTCTTAGAAGACAACAACTGTTTCTCCTGTTGACTGAATTGGAGAGGGGAATGCATTTTTGACGCCATATCCACAAGGAAACTGGTTCAGTTGGCTGGTGGTGGGTTGAGGATGACTTGATCCCAGAGGTCTTGGTGTAGGAGCTGAGGTCAGGAATGCAGCACAGACCTGCTGTCTAACCTAGAGCAGCTGAGTGGCTTTGATTTTTTTCTCTGGTAAAACAGGTCAAAAGGCAAATTGACTTTTCTGCTGTGAAGCGTGAGAGTCTGAGAGGAGTTTCCACCAAAGCCTTCCAAAGCTATTTAAGCAGGCTCCTGGGCTGCTGTTCAAACAGGCTGCTGCTTTTGACTGTGCAAATATGTAGGCAGGAGCTTGTAAATCCATGCACAGATTTTCTCTGTGATTTCCAGATCTCGTTTTGTCACCACCAAAATAAATACCCAATAAAGTCTGGTATCTTTTTGCAATGTGCTTGCCAGCTGTTCTATTAAGTGCTATAGAGCATGCTGGATCCTGCTTGATAGGGATTGAAAGAGTTTCTGAACTTCAGAAATTAAATACTGAAGTAGATTAAATAGAGCCTGGGTGTAGTGACAGTGGGGAAGACGAAGCTTGTGATTTACTAACTCTGTACAGAATTTTTCAGCACAGAGATGGAGTAATGGCTGTTTTAACCTAACTGACTGTATTTATTAGAATAGTTAATGCTGTTTGAATTCAGATGTTACAGCATCATTAAAAAGTAACATATGTTAAGATTAAGTTATATTTGGGTTTCTTCTTGCAATAGGTGTTAGTTCACAGATGAGGCAACTCAATTAGCAGTAATTTTTCTGTTTCCCTTGGGGTGGGAGGCAGCTTTTAATGAGATCAATTCTCCCAAAATCAAATAATTTAATCATGGCAGTTAAGGTACCAGTGGACAAATCAGTTTGGCTATAGCAGATAACTGTACCATGGGACTTGAAGTAGATTGCAGCCTCCTTGCACACAGCATTTATCAAAAGTACAGGTGAATGGTGCTTTGAGAGCCTTGGTCACAAAATTGTCAGCTTTGCTCACTTGTCAGCTCTGTTTCTAAATTATGTCAGGAGTATTGGTCCTTGGTATCCTCACGGCCGTAACTTTTGCCCAGCTCTGTCCATAAGGGGAGCTGATGCCTGATGAAAGTAAGCAGGATGCAAATGACCCTTGAGCCCCATTGCAGAGAACTGGATGCAGAATATGGGGGACATTAGGTAATTTTATCCCACAGGATCTTGTGAGGGCTGGATCTCCTCACACTAGAGTCAGTAGCTGGTCTTGCTCCTGTCAGTTCTGTCTGTCTTCTGCCGACTGTTGTTGGTTTGCCCTTTGCTTGCACAAGTGAGCAGAACTGGACTGCAAAAGGGACAACATCCCCAAATCTCCCCCAAGAGTCCTGCTATCTCTGTGTTGCTGCCCTTTCTCTGTCATTCCTGCCACGGGAGCTCTGGACGTTGGTGACAGCATGCAGGTGACAGCGGGATTTCAGCCACTGAAGACTGGTGACCACTCCGCGTCCCTTGTCGTGCACTACGACACAGGTGAGTGCTGGGCACTGCACAGGGCACTCCCTGCATCCCTCAGAGCAGAGCCCTTTCTGAGCAGAAAGGCTGATGTGGCCCTGGCTTTAAAGAGAGAGATGATGATCATTTTCATGGTGTTCTGTTGCCCCTTGTCTCAGGGGTCACCAGTTGTTGCTGGAACCCTGTTGGGGGTGAATCAAGACTCTTTGACTCCAATATCAGCAGGCTTTATGATTTATTAAAATGACTCCATTGTTCAGAAGGATTTGGACTATTTCTGCCCAGGTACAGAGCTAGCTTCTTGCTTCTTCAAGCTCCATACAAAAAGGTGCAAGAATGCTTACAGATTCCATTTATAACAATTTTTCACATCATTGTCTGACAGAGAAAGAGAGAGAAAGAGTCCCTTCCCCCATATGGGAGACAGGGCAGCCAGATACCTGTGTCCTTCAAACCACACACACAAAGAGATATTTGCAGAAAATCTACAGAGAAAACGAGCTTTTCCATGGAAGAAAGACTCAGCAAGTTTGCATCCAAGAAACTTATAAAATTTCCAGGTGATAGTGTTCATTTTGTAGTCATTTATCAGAAAAAATCACACAAGACTCCATTTCCTTCATACAGGAACAAGCCCATTCTTTATTCACTTAACTTATTTTTATACAGTTTTACAGACCTCATGTGTGACTCCAACTGGTTAGTAGCTTTCTTGCTAATTACTCTATTGGTTAGTAAAAGGTATTTTACTTGTCCATCAAATCTCTATATTCTTAAATTGTTTACATATTTTCTTCACTGGTTCTCATGGGATAGATTTAATGTTTATGTAGGTGCTAGTTGTTTTTTACCCAGGAATAGATTGTTATGTTAACGAATTATTCATACCAAGATTGTTTTCACATGGGAATTTGCAAAGTGATAGCTGCACTTACTGACAGGCAGCTGTATGTGAGAAATGACCGACTAGTTGGTAATTCAGCAAAGGAAGGCCTGATTTTATGAGGCCTTTCTTTTATAATTCTTCTACCTATCACAACAGTCATCTAGGTTGTAGTCATGTAGTTTGTCATCGTGATGATCCTAGAGCTCCATATAAATGCCATTTCTAGTGAGCATATCTGGTATTTGATCTTTCTATCTCGCCTGGGAAACATTCACCTGCAAAAGGAATGGTGAGTTTGGTACTGAAATCTAAGCCCAGATGAATCCCAGGACTTGGCTGGGAATAATGAAGGTTTGAAAGCTCTGGAAATGAGGGAGCCTTTGGTAGCGGTCTGTTCTAGAGGATGAAATGCTGGCAGGTTGTCCAAGATATCCTCATGCCGTGCCCATGCAGCTGCAGCTCTCAGCTTGTGATAAATGTTCTGATCCATGGAACTGCTCATTCAGTTAAAACCTGCCACTTTCTTCTGTGACCTGTGGTTTGCTCTGTTCCTTGTGCTTCCAGCAGCCAGTGAGCTGAGCAAAGACTCCCCTTTGTTTTGTTCCAGGTGAAGACACCCACACAAGCGTTCGTGGAAGAGCTGTGGATGTCCCTATCAGGCTGGACGGGAGTACCGTGAAACTTGAAAAGACACATCACTCTGTCCAACCAGGCAACTGTGTTCATCCACAACCCAAGTAATATCACAGGCCGCTTCCAGTGGAAGGCTGTTGCTACGCATGAGAGGATCAGCTGAAGCTGAGGTAGGTTTGAAAGATCCATTTCAGTGACATACCTTGCCCAAGGGTAAAACTAACGTTCAGTAGATATTGGTGCTTTTGAATGGCTTAGGGTAAGTAAATCATCCCATTTCCACCTGCTTCCCCCAAGCAGTTCTGTGTCAGGAAAAGCCACTTGAGGTGGCTGGTGGATTCTCCCTCAGCTGTGGCAGAGGCTTTGAGCCAGGAGGTTCTCTTGAGGAAAACTTTGGCTTTGGAAACCTCTCCTGAGCCTGCAAATGTGGAGCGAACAAGTGATCCTCTGATCCGTTTGGGACCCCATGGCTCAGGGTCAGCCCTTTGCTGAGCAGCTACTCCTGCACTTCCACTTCTCTCTGCAAATATGTGGGACTTACGAAACAACCTGCAGCGGTTCCGGTCTGGCGTAGATCGGCCGCTGCCGGTTCCACTCAGGCGTCCCCGATGTGGCACTCGACAGCAAGTCCGAACTTCCTTCCCTCACCGTGCTTTGCTAGATGGTAAATCACAACACAGGAAGCGAAGCGGCTGGTGCTTGTACAGACCACTAGCTTTATTATCACTAGGGCGGGAACAGAGGCAACCAGCTCAGAGTCCAAGTGGCTTCACCGTAAAGGATCGACCAAAATGGACCCTGAGGTTGGGGTGTAACAGGGTTTTATATGAACATGAGGGCCAATGGGGTGAGGGAAGAAGGGCGGAGTCTGAGGGATCTGAGGGTATTTGGCAAATCAGGGTTCAGCGTACAGGGATTGACATAACAAGCAACGAATCACAGAACTGGGTTAACAGAACATGCTGGAACTTGGGCGTGAGGGAGAGTTGACTGGCACTGGGTTGCCTAAGCAACCAAGGCGTGCCCTAAGGATTGACAGCATCCCAGGGGCGGGCTAACTCCCCTGGGGATGCAACAACAACCTGCTGGGTTTGTCTCCCCTGTGGCTACAGGCAGTATCACAGGCTGTGTCAGCAGCAAAAGGACAAGTTGTCTGATTTTCTGAATGAGTGCAGAGTGGACACCAATGGCCAAGAACGCTTTGTTCTTCTCACCTGCAGCCTCCAGAGTGAGAGGGCAAAGGTGTGAGGAGATCCCATGCTGTTCTACAATGGCATTTTCTCCCTTGAGCCGAAGATGAGTGATGGCTGAGAACGTCCCTTCCTGCTTCTCTACTTCTTCTTCCTCCTCATCCCTGAATAAGGTCACTTGACAGATCCCTGCCTCAGCTGGCTTTGTGTGCCAAGAGAGAAGTCATCGGGATTCTGGTGAGGTCAGAGATTGCAAAAAGCCTTTCTGCCCTCTGGGCTCCTGGCAGGCAGCAGGAGCCTGACTAAAGCTCCCAAACTCTGTCAGTGTTACTGATGAGTGTTACTCACTCCTTGCTTGTCACTGATGCTCAAAATAACAGTTTACAGGACTGTGGTTGAAAACAAGAAATGCGATGTTTGAATAGAAATGTTTTCTGTTTCCTTCTGCTTTAGGAGGGCCAGATTGGGCCGAATCGTTTAGCTGAAATCAGGGTGATCTTTCAGGCCCAGGAAGCCTGGGCCTATACACAAGCAGTGTACTGCGACATCACAGGCATGGCTCCTTCCCCCGCCTCTCTCAGCGCAATGAAGGCGAGGTGCAAATGCTCCCCCAGATCACTGGGCTCCTGTGTAATTGCTGGGAAGGGTCCGTGGTCAGCAGGGCAGTGCTGGCACATCTCCACTCTCCCTGCAGCTTCCAGTGCATCTCCTCTATTTTGATTTTTTTCCCTCTCAGATGTTCTGCATGCTGCCTGTATTTAGTGTGCTCCTCCTCCCTTGGGAAAAACACTGAGGTGCACCCAGGAGGAAGAATAAAAATTTCTAGCATTTCCTGAAGTTCCGCTATTTCCAAAGTTCCACGTGATTTCCAAATGGCCTTATTCATCATAGCCCTCATTTACCTTCCTTACTGGTCTGTGATTTCGTTAAACATTGCTCTTCTCTTCTGGAATACAGATGTTAAGCAGAAAAAACTGTTATTTAAAAAAAAAGACAACTTTGCATGTTTTTATACCTCTATGATGGCAATTATATGGTTTCTTCTACAGTGGTACTGCCAACCTTGTGAATTCTGCTGAGGATAAAGCAACTGAATTATCCCTATACTCTTCAGAAGACTAATCTTGAGAAGTTCAGTCCTGAACTTCTTTCTGAAACTGGAAAACTTTTTATGAATAAGTCTTTTTATGTTAAGCCAGTGAATGCTTTGACATGTTACCACATGGAATTTCATTTACTCTGAAGGACTCCATGAATGAATTGAATAACCTACTGAGTGATAAGAACCTCCAGGATTGACATTGGCACACCTCGTATACAAATAAAGCAGGGAAAATTATATCTTATGTGAAGAAATCTGTGAATGCTAAATTCTCTACCCAGCCATGGTGCAAAGTTCAGGAGATCTTGTGTAGTTTTCCTCTTCTCCCAGACTGTTATAAAAGGAGACAACTCTGGTATTTAAACAAAAATATAAATTTATCATAAAATGATTAATTAAAAGAATATTGGTAATTGATTTTTAACAGAAATTACAAAACCGGGAACTCAGTGATTAAAGACTCTTTGAGCCAAAAAGGCTATGTGCTAAGGACAGAGACCCTTTATGCTGTTTTTTTTTTTTTTTTGTTTATTAAAAATTTCTCTAATTAGAGATCTGGCCTTACAACCCAGCATAAGACCTCACTCCTGCCCAGTCCACGGAAAAGCTGGCTGTCAATTTTTGTCGGGGGTTTTTAACTCCTCTGGTCCCTCCCATGACCGCCCCTAGTGCAGCCTCCAAGGTTCAAAATGACTGGGGAGACTGTTCGTGACATCATGCCTTCTTGCCAATGGGCTGCTTGCTGCTAGGGAGCAGACTTCTGGGGAGATGTCATCCTCTTAAAAAGGCGGGAAAGTACTTCATTAAAATTCTGGTTGCCATGGAGTCCGGTTGCAAGCTCGTGGCCAGGGGCTAAAAATAGCTTGTGGGTTTTACGTTGTGGGGGTTAACTGCCTTTGTTTGCTGGAAGAAAAGCACACTAAAAATAGTACAAAACACATAACCAAAGAGTATTAAACACACAACTAAAACTTGCAAACACTAGTAGAATCAAACAGGGTAACTATCAACCTTATCAACAACTACAGTCACTTTTTTTTAAACTTGATTTTTAATTAATTAAATATGCAAAAGCCAGTTCTACAGTTTTATGAATAACACAGATGAAGCTTTTCAGGATAGAGAACTGGATTCTGTTCACCTCTGAAGCACCTGAAGTTTTTATAGCCAGCTTTAACTACTACTTGAAGTCCCACCATGTCCTTTGCCAATGGAATTGGATAGCTAATACTCTAAACCCGTATCATGAAGCCAAGGTCACCCTTATGATGATCAAGGATGACAGTCTGATAGCAAACACGTTACCTTGGTGGTACTTTGGCCCAGATAACACTGGGGATTGTGGCAAACTTTTAGAGGGAAGAGTCTTCACAGAATCACAGAATGTCTAGGTTGGAAGAGACCTTCAAGATCATCGAGTCCAAATACCTGAAGTAGACCATAGCACTGAGCATCACGTCCAGTCTTTTTTTAAACACATCCAGGGATGGTGACTCCACCCCCTCCCCAGGCAGACTATTCCAGAACTTAATCACTTGTTCTGTGAAGAACTTGTTCCTAATGTCCAGCCTGTACTTCCCTTGTTGCAGCTTGAGGCTGTGTCCTCAGCTTCTGTCAGTTGCTGCCTGGAGGAAGAGACCAACCCCCACCTGACTACACCCACCTTTCAGGGAGTTGTAGAGAGTGATAAGGTCACCCCTGAGTTTCCTTTTCTCCAGGCTAAACANGCCAAAATGCAGGACTTGGCACTTGGACTTACTAAACTTCATCTTGTTAGACTCAGCCCACCCATCTAACCACTCCAGGTCTCTCTGCAGGGCCGTGCTACGTTCCAACAGCTGGACACATGCTCCCAGCTTAGTGTCATCTGCAAATTTGCTAATAAAAGACTCAACTCCCTCATCCATGTCATCAATAAAAATACCGAACAGAGCTGGCCCCAGCACAGAGCCCTGAGGGACACCACTGGTCCCTCAGCTGTCCGCCAGCTGGATCTAGCACTGTTCACCACTGCTCTCTGGGCCTGGCCATTCAGCCAGTTCTTAACCCAGACTCTTGGTCTGGTGTGACATGTACAACACTGATTATGTGGATCATTATGACCAAACTTATGTAGTCATTATGACTAAACTTATTGCTAATACAGCATCTAAATATTATCAATGCAGTATAAAATATAAGCAGGTCTAAAGAGCTATAATAAAAGCAGTTTTGGCTAGAAACCTACAGGTTTACAGTCTTTGGTATTGCAGAACTCAGAGCAACAAAACACCTGTGGAGCTACTTCAGGATTTTATCTCCAGACATGGCTGGATCTTAGTTGGATCTGCAGTCAGAGGCACCAAGAAGCCTGCTGGGGCATGCAGGGAGATCAAGTGACCCAGGGGGAGGGTGGCACAATGTTGTTCCTTGCTCCTTACACAGGACGCAAATTGAATAGATAGTGGACTCCCGACTGACAGAGTGTCAGTCCCGTATCTAAAAACTTTCATACCTTTCCCATGATTGACAGTGGACTCAAAAGGCCAAAGCTGGTAGCAAACATCAGCAGTGTATTAAAGCCTTCTGCCTTTTCTCTGTTGCAATCTCACAAGCAGCACCACACAACACAGACTCCTTAGTCTCACAGCATGACCTCCTAGCTCCAGCAACACTTCTCTTCTCCTAGCTCTTTATACTTTTCCTCTCAAATGCATAACACGTGTGCCCCTTCATTCTTTTGTGTTTGGTCAATACACATCAGCATTCCATGCTTCTTCTCCTTCAATGCTGTTCACCTGTCTTATACACCTGCAGCCCATTAGGGATGAGGCTCCGCCGCAGTCCCATTCTCTATGTCCCATAATCGGTTCTCCTACAGCACAAGCCTTTCAGCACTCGCTCCTTGCCAGGTGCAAGGGAATCCTGCAACACCCAGCTTGATGCTAAATTTAATTTAATTTAAAGAAAAAAATTGAAGAAACAGTCCAAAGTAGGTTTAATTATACAAAGTGGAAATAAAAGAACAATGATTATTCTGAAGAATTTCAGAACTGTTATGAGAAATTCTGAAAAGTTCTGGTTTTGCTGCCCAGGTTGGTGGGAAGGAATTGGGTGTTCCTCTGCTTCTGCCTTTGCAAGGCAGCCCAAGACTTCCTGATGGCTAAAAGACACTCAACTCAGGCAAGAGTACTGGGATTCATCCTGACAGGAGCTGGGAGAACACCTGGATTACCAATTCACAGCATCACATAATCAATCAGGTTGGAAAAGACCTTTGAGACCACAGAGTCCAACCTGTGCTTGATGCCCACCTTGCCACCCAGACCAGAGCACTGAGTGCCATGTCCAGTCATTCCCTGGACACCTCCAGGGGTGGGGATTCCACCACCTCCCTGGACAGTCCATTCTAATCTAAGGTCTAATTACCCTTTTGTGAAGACATTCCTCCTGATGTCCAACCTAAACCTCCCCTGCTGCAGCTTTAATATGTCCTCCCATCCAGTTCCCTGGGAGCAGAGCCTGATGCCCCCAGCTGGCCCCTCCTGTCAGGGAGTTGTGCAGAGCCAGAAGGTTCCCCCTGAGCCTCCTTTTCTCCAGGCTGAGCCCTTCCAGCTCCCTCAGCCCCTCCTGGTTCTCCAGACTCTTCCCCAGCTCTGCTTCTTTCCCTGGACATGCTAAATGTTCTTCCTGAACTGAGGGCCCAGAACTGGACAAAGCACTCCAGGCTCTGGCAGACCTGTGGTCCTATTTATCTCATCAATCTCACTGCAGGCAAGGAAATCTTCTTCAAGCTTTTGAACAAAGCACACTTTTGCTCAGAATAAATCTAGAATTCACCACGTCTACTTTTCCAATGGACAACTCCACACGGCAGTGTCTGTATCTTTGGAACTGATTTCTACCAGCTGCAGATCTGACTTACAGTGCCCAAATGTGTCACAGCCATTTTATAAGTTTCTTAGATGGAAACTTGCTGAATTCCCTTCCATGGGAAAAGCTCATTTCTAAGCAGACTTCTGTAAAAACAAACCTGTGTCTGTGTGTGGATTCAAGGACAAGAATGCATTCCTTTGCCTGTCTCCTGATATAGGAGATGTAGTTTTCTCTTTCTCAGCCTATGATGTAGAGGTTCTTATCTCTCTGACTTTGTAAGCATTTGGGAGTCTTGCTCTAATCATGGTAGAGGAAACGTGTAACTCTGAACGTGGGCACATTAGCCCAAAAGCCTTCTGAATAATGGAGTCATTCTAATAAATCATATAAGCCTTCTGATACTGGAGTCAAGGAGCCCTCATTCATCACCCCATGAAGAACCTATCGTAATAAACGGCTTCCCAGGCACTGAATCTTAAACAACACAAATGTAACTGAAATGTCTTTCTATCTGTTGCAGCTGCTAATGAAGTCCAGGGTAAGGAAGCAAAAGGGGCCTTTGCAAGGTATCCACAGATGTTTAATTCAGCTGTGCCATAATATGTTCAGGGTCCAAAAGCCTCAACTCGTGGGGAGAGACCAGGTTTTGTATATTGAGAGGTAGGGCTGACAGTGGTATGGGGGCAGTACACAGGTGAGGGCAAATGGGGAATAGGGAGGGAGTGGCTGAATGGCATAGGAAGGAGCCAGCGGGGTAACAGGGTATCTTTCGAGGGAAGCTTCTTGTGTCTCCCTAATGCACGGAATGCCTCTCAGGGTCTCCACATATATCCTGAGCTCCACAATACATCTCCAGCAACCATATGACTGCCAACCAGAAAATTGTGAACCATCTGCCTGTCCTGCTTAGTAAGTCTTAATGTTTATAAGTAAATGAAAAAATTAATATTTACAGAAATCAGGCTGCGCCACTGCGAAATGCAAAATGGCCAACAGAATGTGCACAGCTGTATTTCTGCCTCTCTGGATGGAGCTGAAGAACTCTCTGATGCCAGACACTTTCTGCAATCAGTATTTCTTAATGAGCAACCTTCAAGAGCAGAAAGTCAAAACTAGGATAAATATCACAGCAAATTCTAGTCATTAAAATGATGTTATAGATTTAAATGACAGAAATACATTTGGAAGACAGTTCTAAGAACAAAGAGATCAAAGCAGTCATCACCTTTATTTTGCAGCCCTGCAGAGCTCCTTCCAGGCTAAGAGGCTGTCACAGATCCAGAGGTCTTAATGCATTTTAGCCCTTTTCAGCCTGACAATTGTAGAGAATGTGTTTCATCCACTGCACACAGTTTTTTTCTTTTCCTAAAGTAAGGAGCCAGTTGATGCCATCTGTATAACATCAATTTCCTTTCTTTTAACAGTATTCCTAGTTTTCCAAACACTGATGAGTCTCAATTTACGTCCATTATGAATTAATCAGTTACTGCATTTCTAATTTAATACTTATCAGTTGAGGTCCACAAATAATGCATTCTGTAGGACTTCCATTTTTGTCACTGAAACCTTGCAATGAACCCTACCAATCCCATTTTATTCAGTTTGCTTCCCATAAATGCAAATCAGTACTGTGGATGATCTAGAAAAATGTTACTCTTAGATTTAAAGTTACATGCCAATATTTTAAGAACAACGAAGAATATAGTCTAAGCTTTACGGTCACTTCCCATCCAAACCATTCTGTGAGTCTGTGATCTTTAATACAAGATATGTCCAAATGTAGTAGAGTGAAGAGCAAGAGACACAGGTCAATAAGTAGTCATAATGGGACACTCATAATGATTACAGATCCCATGACCAGAAGAGGTAAATATGCCCAAAATAACAATTCTGTTGCTAGCCCGAGAACAATGGCTCCCCTGCAGCACGTTCTGACAAACAGGATGATTATTCTTCATTAATGTTTTATTATTACTTAGATATTTTCCTTCCTAGTAATTGTTTTTATAGTTTGAAAAAGAAATAAAACCTACAGTGAGTCTGAAATGCTAAGTAACAGGCAATTAAATAACACAGTACATTTAATTAACATCACAAAGCATAAAGAAATGTATGTTGAAACTCAGAATCACACTAAGTGAGCATTCTGACTACAGAATGACAAATTTGCAAGGGATCAGAAACAAATGAGATTCGTTTTTTCTCTGATTTCTTAAATTACATTTGGCAAGCGGCAAGGTTAGAGGGATAGAGGGGTTACATAATGGCCCTTTTGACCATAAGTACCAGTTTTTTAATTGGAGATTATTTAACATGTACTGCTGTAAGACCTGCATTGCTATGGCAGCCATCTAAAAAAATAATTACTCTAAGGCGCATCACACACATATTGACATGTAAGCACTCATATGAAGTTCTTGAAAAACAGAAACATCTCCAGATTTTCTATTTTATATACATGAATTTAGTCACATGCTGAATAGAAGTGATTTCCTTTCTTAAATACATCATCACCTAACTCTAACTTCTCTACTGACTCAAGCTTAGTTTCTCGCCAGCTCGGGCCCCACGACAGCGGGTCCCTCACGGCTGTGGCGGGAACCCCTCGCCCTCAGAGCGGGCCGCCATGGCAGCGCGCTTCAACTGCGGCTCCTTCCGCCCTGTCGCTGTTCACAACTGCCGGGGATCGGCTCCTTTTGTTCGGTAAACGCCGAATTCAGCTGAGTGCCGGTGACGACTGCTGCTGTGCCCAGCCTCCTGCCTGCCCCAAGAGCTGCGGTACCTCCACGGGTAGCAGCACGTCCCTGCCACCCACTGGCCTGTGGGTGGTTTCAAAGTGTATTTCAGACATCTTGGTGCTGCTGTCTGGCAACCACTGCATCTCCTCTGAGTCCATGCTGAAACCCTGTGGGGTGCCGAGCAGCTTTCCAAAGCTCAGCGTGGTGCTGGGGACGGGAGGACACTCCGCTGCTCACATGTAGCAGATCACAGCCACTGAGACCGGACCCCTTCTGGAGTCCAGGCCATTCCCAGCTCTGCAGACACAAGGAGCTCTCTGGAGAAGGGGGGCACTGCTGCGTGTTCCTCACGGGGCACCTGGAGATGGGGATGGGAGTCCCTACTCCCTCAGCAAATTTCTGACGCATGTCCTGATTAAAGACCCTGTCCTCCAGGGCACGGGAGGTGACAGCTGTCTCCAGCTCCAGAACATGATCTTCTATCAGCTTCTATCTTCCTCTACATGCAAGTCTCCCACTGAGGAAAGGGAAGACAGTGGCTGGCTAGCAAAGGTCTTTCCAAGGCCCAGCTTGCACATGAGAAAGGATCCCAGCCTGCTCTTGTTGAGAGGGGGTGTGGGGGTCTCCTGTCTGGCTGCTCAGTGTCTGTGACAGCTCCTGCTCTCTTAGCCAGGACCTCATCTCCTGGGAAGTAACTCCAGCATCTTTGCCTGCCCAGATACTGGTAGCAAAGCTGATCTGACCAGGCAGACAGACAAGCCAGGATCCTTCCAGAGCTCCAGATACTCACCTGCCCCCAACCAGTACCAAGGCAGCTTGGACAAAAGCTGTCTTGAAAGTGAACCAGGATCAAGCTGGTGCCTCTTGGAGATGAGCACTGCCAGCACAGCCCCTGGGCACAATCAGGCAGCCGCTGTTCGGGTCCGTCGTGCGTTGGGCATGGCGGGTCCCTCACGGCTGTGGCGGGAACCCCTCGCCCTCAGAGCGGGCCGCCATGGCAGCGCGCTTCCACTGCGGCTCCTTCCACCCTATCGCTGTTCTCACTGTCGGGGATCGGCTCCTTTTGTTCTGTAAACGACGAAATTCCCCCGGCAGTGACGGAACGAGTTGTTTTCCAGCAGTTCTCCACAAAACTGAGCTGCTGGGAATTAAAGAACGTTTTGGTTTCTCCTCACCCAAGCGTGCTTCAAACTAGGATAAATACTCTCTTAAAGGTGATTTTCATTATATCACTAATAATTCTACACTAGCAACTTATTTATCAAATATGTATGTGATAAATCTCATGCTCAAGTGTTAAATAGCAAAGGTCTGGTTATTTGAGCACTCAAAAATACAGAAATGCTAAATGCTGAATCCCTGCACATTAACTAAAAGCATGACTGAAACCACACAATCAACTTCATGCCACTTATCTTTAGTTAGTTTTTATCCTTCCAGTAACTTTCTTGTTTTGATATAAGCCTTTGCATGCATTTAAATGTCTCAAAAGCATATTTTATTTCACAGCTAGAGAATAGAATCTGTTATATATTTTTCTTACCTTTTCTCAACTGATCAATGGCCCTGGGGATTTGTTTGTATGAAAAAATGCAAAGTGTAAATGCACACATGTACAAAACACTTCTTCAGATCTAAAGCTATATCAACATAATATAACTATAAATGCCTTTGCACACAATACAAAGTACAGAAGTTCTTTAAAATAACTACATTAAAAATAAAAGTGCGTAGAAATAGTAGTATTCAGGTATAACACAGGACTAGTAAGAGAGAACCCTTTTAAGTTTACTTTGGTTAGGAGAGGTGCTCAGGTTGGAGGATTCATGTTCTAGTTCCTGCCCCAAAAACTGTGGAAGAATTTTATCCCAAGATTGCCCAAGGAAAGAATTATGTGTGACTTTCAGAATTGCAGTTTTACTAACAAGCACTTAAATTATTTTTGTGCTCAAAGTAGTTTATGAGCACTCAAATCCCAGATGGATATCTAAGTAAAAAATGAGTGTTTTGAGTTAAAAAAGTACTTCCTAAATATCCAAACTAATGTCAATAAAATTGTGTAGGATGCGCAGTGAGAAGCATGAAGTCTCAGTGGTTTTACTGCAAATCACTCTGTGGTTGGACCTCTGTTAACTTGTTTTTCAACTGGTCCAAATGGTTGATTCAATACAAAAATGAACACTATTTACATTTGCTAAAAGGAGCAAAAGCTGAACTGCTGCTGCTGTGCTGACAGTTCCACACAATAATGTTTAAAATAGAGAACTAAAACCAAATAGCGGTTGGAATCTGTACAATATGTACAATTTCTGTGCAGATCAGGTTGAGAAATGAAAAAGCTGGGAGCAGAGGAGGACCATAAGTTAATAATTATGTCTCTTGGTACCTGTTCTGTTTACCAATCAAAGGTCTAATTGCTTTGCTCTATTTTAATTAAAAACATTCATATTTTAATTACTTACTTTTCCTGCATACATTAGCATTGAAAGAAAGCATTGAGGGTGCACCTAATATGATGAAGAGTTTAAAGTCAACTTTTAAAATGTGTTTTAATAATTTCACAAGTGCTTAATACTGAAAAAAAAAGCCGTTCTTCATACATGTGGCTTCTACTTCTCCAAGGATTTAATCCGAGCCAAAAAAAAACCCAAATATTTTTTTATTTTAACTTATAAAGTCAACTGATATCAAACATAATGAATGCAGAATATTAACAACACAACATTGGCTGAAAGAGCTAATATAGGAATTTGAAAGGTTTTATGGCAGTTACTGCATATGCACAGGAACTGCCATCAGCTTTTCTTTATCACACTCGCATCTGTTACTGACTGGAGCAGGGGCAGCACGAGTGCAAACACCTCAGGAGCAGCTGAGGGTTTTCTTCATCTTACTGGAGCCTTGCACTCAGGCACAAGATTCTGAGAGAGACAGAATGCTTTCAGTTCACTATGGGATTCAGATCTGCTGTTCAGGCCTGGTGACACCTGGAGCTGTGCAGCAGATCTCACATCCAGACTAAATCACTCGAGCTTTTAAAAATGTCACCATTAGCAGTAAAGTCCTGACCACGGTGAATGAGCTGCTAGTTCAGCAGCAATGAGGGAACAAGGATTTCTAGCACAAGGACCACCACGTCTGACACTGCCAGGATGCCCGGTCAACTACACGTAAGCATTTCTGTCCTTGTGTATTCTCACCTCCACTTTTCTTTCCTGGAGAAGATTCCTGCCAGCAGCTAGGTGAGGTTTGATAACAAGATGTGAGAGACAAACTTCAGTCCTGTTGCCTGTATCCTAAGTTTTCCATAGCCTACAGAATTGCCTTGTGAAAAATGTTAAATTGACCAAGATTCATTGCGCATATTAACTCGCCCGCTTCCCTCTACAAGCCCAAGCAAAACAAAACAAGATTCTGAAAGCACCTGAAACCATTTGTATTTTTATTGTGCGTTCCGTAAGTGCTTAAAGATACACACAAGACTGTATGGATCACATTGTCCACATATGGCACATGTAAGAGACAGACAGATCCCCAAAAATTTTCATAGGTTAGCTCAAATAGACACAAATTACTTCACATAGTATTATCTCATTATAGACAAGACAAACCACATAAAGTATCTCCAATCACATAGAACAAAGCCACTGAAACTGAGAAGGAACTGAAACAGACCTTTAAAAAGTGTTTCACAAAAAATATTGTGTGCTTCTTGCAACTCTTAAAAGAAATTAAAAATTGTATTAATTTAGTTAGAGACTGTCAACTTGAAGTTCCGAATTCAGAAGAAATTCAAATGCAGCTTTCAAAAAGTAGGTACAAAGGAAATAAACAAACCTCCTTTCTCCTCTTTCAAAATAAATTAATTGCTAGACCAAGTTGTCACAGATTACTCTTCTTTCTTTCATATATAGATGCATGCAAATTAATGAAATTATTCTCGGAGGACAAAATTAAGTTTTCAAGATCATAATCCATTTCAAAGGTAGGTCTCTCTCCAAAAATTGCAGGACCAAGAAATACTGCAGTACACAGTCAGTCCCCATATCTTGAATGACCTCTTATGTTCCTGGTCGTCGTATGTAAAGCAGTGTATCCGAGTTAAGTAACCTGAGGAGGTTTTATAAGAGAAGGTCTTGTAATTTAAGGGCTTGACAAAATACTCCAAAGGCACAACAAAAACCTCGCTCACTTCATCTGGATTAGGAGTGACCTGGAATGTATCCTCTATAATTCATACAAATGGTGTCACCGAGGTATTCATCTAAAAAGAGAGGGGAAAAACCCAATAAATAAATAATTTTTTTAAAAATCAACAAACCCTCAAACACTTATGTTTGTACCAAGTAAAAATGTTCATTACTGTCTTGGTTTAGGGTAAATTTGGGAGAAAACTTCTTTAGAAGGGGGTCTTCTAGAAAGCAAACTTATGCGGCTCCTTCCCCATCTGGTTGGGGAAAAGATTTTTTCTGGAGAAAAGTGGAAAAAGAAATTGTTTATTTAATAGGTAAAGTATTTATCAGCACAAAAAATGAACTATATTAAAAAACGAAATTTTTTGCTCCTCTGAAGAGATGACAAATGTAGAAAGTCTTTTTTGTGTGTTGTTGTTTGGCTCACTCAGTCTGTTATCAGTCCCTCTGGCACTGGGAAATGCTGCAGCCCAGGCCAGGCCCTGGTGGGTCATAAGTGTGAGCTCTTGGCGTTCTTTTGGGTTTTCAGTCCAGAGCAGGTTTGGACAATTCTAAGAAAAAGAAAAAAAAAAACAAACTAAGAACTTCTTTGCCTCAGCTAGCCAAAAAACTAACAAAATGTAAATGAGAGGTCTCCCCTGCCATCCGCACCGCAGACAACACAGGCTGCATTGAGAGGCAGAGCTGAAAACTTATCTTTATGTTTTGAAAACAACTGCCTCAGACATCCCACTGCTTCTCCTTCTTCCCCCCTTTCACTCTCAAATCTAGTTTTAGAGGTGCAAAACTTATTTCTAGGCTAAACAGACAAATAGAGATACAAGCATCACAAAGTCACCCCAAAACAATTACTTTAAAAACCCTTTAATTTTTACAAAATGAGTACAAGAAGCCTATTAACTGTTTTTAACTGCAATTCAATTTAGTCCCCCTAATGACAGCTATTTAATTTGACTTGAAGAATTTGAAATCATATTTTTGTATTTGTCAAAAATTATTTTATAAATACTCTGTTCATCCTGTATAATCATATTAGTTAAAAAGGCTCACCAGCTCACTACAGAAGTAAAAAAGTATGCATGCTTTCTCATGGGTCTTCCTTATTTTTAAAATTCTCATTTTAATCCAGATTTTTCATATCCTTCATTATATTTCTGTATTGTTTTCCTCAGATATAGGAATTTTACGGAACATGGAAGTAGTTTTCTACAGGTACAGAAATATTATTGCAATATATTTAACCGTAAAATGTAACACTTTTTGAAAAACCTTACATATGGACATTTTAATTCTAAATGCAATCCCTTCTTCCATAGGATGGCAAAATCTACTGAAATCACAGTTTGCATCAACAGAACACCAAAATTCTTAAGGATACATTGCTAGTTCTGTTTATTCACACGAACAATGACCACTGTTCTGTAGAAATCAGGAAGAGAAAAACAGTGTTTGTGGTATTTGATTCAAGTCTGGAATTACTCTGTCTGTGGGGATGCACAAGATAGATAGTGCCTTAGACCTTATCAGCATAAAAGGTTTGATAAACAGGATACCCTGGCAGAAGCAAACAGACCTCAAAGGTTGAGATAAGATTGCATGGAGATCAGACAGTTTTACGGGAAAAGGAAACTTCAAGCAAAGGAATGTTGTAATATGCATAAGTTTGATTGTAACCTAATCTTTGTAGTAAACATTGCTGGTCTTCTAAAACAGTATATAAGTCTTTGTAAGTTCCCAATAAAACTGGATTCTAATGAGCATTTCAGTGTTCCCATCTCTCTCCATCGCTGATATCTGTCCAAGTCAGAAGCACCTGAAATGTATATACTGAGGAGACAAGTATCATCTGACATGTACTATTTGTGGTCTAAAGCCCATATCATCTCTCCTACTGACTGACGTAATTTGCTGGAAAACAGGGAAAATTTCATCCTTTTTACACACTTTCTCTGAACTATGTGGTTTTAAGGTTATTTGTACAGAAATTATAATTTAAAAAGTTAAATAAGGCTTTTTGCAATACAATTTCAAAAGTAGTTCTTTCCTTTTTTAATGGGGAGAGGATATTGCTAACAGACAGAAAAACAATTGGCATAGTAATAAACTGTTACCTGGTGAACAAAAATAGTCTTCAGAAACAGCAATTCCTCTGTTCTATGGGAAAACGTTATCCTATGTAATACTGAACACTGCTGTTGAAATTGAGAACCTGTAAATTTACAAATTGTGACCTACACTCCAAAGACACCTCTGGGCGTCTCCCTGCTGGAGGGAGATGACGCAATCCCGGTGCACTTTCCCTCTGGTGGTTCTTCTCCGTCTCCACAGCCCTGGAGTCAGCAGACACTGAATGAGACACAGCAGCCTGCTGGGACCCTGCCTGGGTGAGTGAGCTCTGCACAGCTCCAGGGATGGAGACCATACAGCCTGTCAGGAACATCTGCTCCAGTTTTGGGCTGACCTCATGGTGAAGAGTATTTTTTTCTTACATCTCATCAAAATGTCCATGTTGCTGCTGTGTCCATTGCGTCAAGAAGAGTTCTGGTATTGTCCTCTCTACAACCACCCAGGAGAAGAAAGCAGACAAATCCCTTGGTAGCTTTCAAGCTGAGCAAGCCCATCTCTCTCAGCCTCTCTCCTCATCATCCACTCACTGTAGCCATGTGACTGTGCTCACAGCTCTCTGCAAAACTCTCGGCAGTGCAGCACTCACTGGTACTCCAGAGTCACTGACTGATGCCCCAAAGCTGGTCTCACAAATACCAATATTGAACAAGAACCCTTTCCCTGGGCTCTGCTGAACACATCGGCTGTGCACTTGAAGCGGCGCCTCTTGGCAGTTACAGGTTTGAAAAGGTCACCCCCAACCTCACAAAAAAAACCAAAACACCCAAACTTACTTTGTAATGATATGCTGACTCACTTTATCAATTCCAGGCATCAGCCTACAGATGACTTCCACCTTCTCTGGCTGAAGACCCACTTCTTCTTTAGCTTCTTGGACAGCAGTGTCAATATTATCTTTGCAGTGGTTTCACTTTCACCTCCTTGAAAACACATTTCCCTTGGTGATCTTCTGTCACAATCCGCTTGCACAAGCGGGGGTTGTGATGGTTTGATTACTGATCTCAGAGTGCAAAAGACACATCAGGAGAAAATCAGCTTTAATCAAAACAATGCACCTTTATTGAGTGCCAACAACAACAATTAATGCACTTTTTACTGAGTGCCAGCAACAACATGGTTATGCGATAGAGGGAAGAGAGAAAGAGGTAAAAGAAACAAAGTGATAGGAAAGAGGAGAGGGGGAAATAGCTACCAACGGATGAGACAAGGTCCTCTACCAATAGATCCATCTTCCGTCCATGGGGAGATCTCAAAGTCAGTTAATTTAGGAAGTCCCTTTATAGCCCTTTGCAAAAGCAAGGGGCAACTGGCCAAGAGGTGGAGGACATCTGCAGCCATTATTATGATGCCTGGTGCTCTGGCAAACTGGAACAGGACAGGTAGGTGTACAGGCCAGGCCATTCCTTTTCGCTTTGGCAACAAGGAATGATGCAGTCCACTGTGACGAGCACTCATTTGTCTTCAGGAACCAGTTCCCAGCGGGCACACCTACAGGAAACACTTGGCAAACATCCCACCTCAGGCAGGCCGGCATTCCTGTGCAAAGTCCTTTTGAGGTTTTCAGGGTTTCAATCTGATTTTCAGTCTCTGTCCTTGGCAATGATCGTGAGGCAGATGAGGAATCTTCGAACCATCTCTTACATCTTCTCAGTTAGAGTGTAAAGGAGTACTACTGTTAAATATAGCAGGGTTTATGTTTCTTATTGGATTCACACTGGTATTGCACATTGGTATTGCAGCATCCCTTTATGCTTATCTTTCCAGTCAAAGAAGCTGGAAATGGTGGTTAAAGTTTCTGCAGACCAGAAGAAACGTGCCTTAACAAGAGTAGCTACCTCAGAAAATGCTGAGCCTATTCCCTGCTAATCAATAAACCCTCGCTATCAGAAATACACTGCACCTGTACAGCGTTGTGTAATTCATACTGGAACTTCTGCTTTAGTATGTCAAAGTTTACATTTTGCATCATCATGTTTGCGCAAATGACTGACAGATGAATCTAGACAGACAACGTAGAGCAAGATTAAAATACTCTAAGAGCAAAAACTTCTGAAAGACACGATTAAATAATGTACCTGTGAGAGAGGAAATAACATTTTGCTTCAGCCCAAAAAATTATGGAGCAAAAGAATGAAAACGGTTGGTTCTGTCTCCTATTTGTTGATATCTGTAGTTGGGATGTGTTTTGTTTAATCTGTTGGGTGTTGTTGAGAACCAGGAGAGGGGCAGGGCTGAAGACATGACCAAAGCAGGAAGAAGGATGAGAAGGGAAGGGACAGAAGAGTTGGCTGACGAGTGAGAGCCCAAGTTCCTGAGTAGCCATTCAATGGGAAAGGGGACAGGGACCACCCCCAGCCTTGAAAGGGTATAAAAGAGTGCCATTTTGTCAAAGTGCCTGTGTATGTTTTCACTTCGCAGGAAGGAGACTCACACCCGACTCAGCACAGATTATTTAGTTATTGCTTCGAAGACTGTGTCCCCTCTTAAGTGTATCAAAAAGTGAGTTATTTCTAAGATACCTTCAAGTAGATTCCAGTAGTAGACTTGTGAATCAAGGATCAGTAAAAAAACCATATTTGCAATCAGTGTATCAGTTATGTAACTGTGATTATTTGTTTTTTTAAGCAAGACCCAGCAACAGAAAAAAGTAATTCCTGAGTACAGGCAGTTGATGTGAGGCAGGGATGGAAAACAAGAGCTGTAAAAGGAAACAAAATGCTGGCGAAAGAGTTCTGGGAGCCTTAGGTTTTTGCCTTTTATGTATTTAAGGGAGAAAAGTGTAATAATAACTGCAGACTGAAAAATCTCATTTAATAAAGCTGCGCTGCATTGTCAATTTCCTTATTTAAGTAAACAATCATTGACACTGTGGAAATTATCGTGCCCTGTCCAGGGTTTCCGGGGACCCGACACGTTCCTGGGATGCAAACACCAGAATCACAGGAGTGTAAAAACACCAGCAGTGGCCCTGGGGACAAGGGGTGGGATTGGGGGTGCGCAGATGCCGGGAAGGTGCACACCGAAGGTTTCTCGGGAAGGATTGCGCCCCTTGGAGCCCCCTGGTACCTGCACGGCCCGGACGGTGAGCAGCAGGTGCAGCCGCCCTCCCCGCAGCAGGAGCGGCAGCAGCACGGCGGCTCTGGGCAGCGGCAAGCGGGAGAACTTGTCCCCGACATCGAATGGCCACATGTTCAGGCGGCGCCGGGCCTTCTCCATGGCCGCCTGCCTAGGAGCGGGCAGAGCGGAGCACCAGCACCTTCCAGCCGTGCCCCGCTCACCCTCCACAGCCCCCGGGCAGGGACCAGGAGCGGGACCGGGGCCGGGGCCCGGCTCCTCTCCCACTCCCCCACCAGCTCCAGCACCGCTACTGGCTGCGCCCTGCCTGGCCCACCAGTCAGCACTCGATCGTTCCCTTTCCCTTTCCCTCTTTCCCTTTTCCCACTCCTGGGCATGTCCCTGTGCCGGGAGCCGCGGGGCTGCTCGCTCCCTGGCCAACTCAGGGTCCTATTGCTCCAGAGATGCAGTGGCTCCATCGATTCCGTCTAGTCCCGGCTGAATGCCAGGAGCGGAGCAGTTCCCACTGGGAGAAGGACCGTGAAAGTGCTGCATTCATACCCAGTCACAGAATCATAGAACATGGAAGGGACCTTAAAGATCACCTTATTCCACCTCCATGGTGTTAGAAATGCACTAACTTTTAGATACAATTCAATGGGGACAAATTGTTGAACCAAAAGAAAACTTTATTAGTAAAAATTCAGCTGACCCAAGTGTGTGCCCCCCTTCCCCGAGACGAACACACACCCCCTCAGAGAAAATGGCTTGTTTTTATACCCTTTCCTGGATTGGGGCAGTCCCTGTCCCCTTTCCCATTTGATGGGTACTCAGAAACTTACATTCTCTCCTGACTGCCAAATTTTCACAGAATCACAGAATAAATTATGTTGGAAAGGTGTCGTGTTGATAATCTCTGAATTCCTGCACACTTGCTAGGTTTTTCCTCTCTCTAGGGAACTGCAGAAATTTCTATAAACAATCTCTGCATTCTCAAAATAACACCTGTTGTTTTTCTACCCTGCTCCACAATATGGAGATATGGGTCTCTATCTCTATTTCAACCAATGATATAGAGAGTTGTTATGACTGAAGTCTAGGCATTTTTGTGCTAAGCACTATGAAGAAAGCATTGTACTAAGATTGTAAAGGAGCACGGTACAGAAGCATTTAACTAGGCTGCATTGTACAAGGCATTTAAGCCTCGGCTTGGAACATGGAGTCAATCATAATAAAGCTATCTTAAACCTTCTGATACATGGAGTCAAAGTCCTTATGCACGAGGGAAACAACCACCACAACTGGTAACCCCTTGCGCAAGAACAACAACAATTGGCGCCCAACATGAAAGAACCACGATAGGAAAAGACCTTTAAGATCATCTTGTACAACCTATGACAACACCTCCTCATCAAAAAAACCATGGCACTGAGTGCCATGTCCAGTCTTTTTTTTAACATGTCCAGGGTTTGGCCACTCCACCACCTCCCTGGGCAGACAATTCCAGCACACAGTTACTCTTTCAGTGAATTTTTTTCTAACATCTAACCTAAACTTCCCCTGCTGCAGCTTAAGACAGTGTCCTCTTGTTCTATCAGCTGTTGCCTGGGAGAAGAGACCGACCCCCACCTGACTACAACCACTTTTCAGGAAGTTGTAGTGAGTGATAGGGCCCCCCCGAGTCTCCTTTTCTTCAAGCTAAACAACCCCAGCTCCCTCAGTTGTTCCTCAGAGGGAACAAGCCCCTCACCAGCCTTGTTGCCTCTGGATGCACTCAAGCATCTCAACGTCCTTCCTAAAGTGAGGGGCCCAGAACTGGACACAGCACTCAAGGTGCGGCTTCACCAGTGCTGAGTACAGGGGCAGAATGACCTCCCTGCTCCTGCTGGCCACACTATTCCTGATCCAGGCCTAGTGCCATTTGGCCGTCTTGACCACCCAGGCACACTGCTGGCTCATGTTCAGTCGACCAGTACCCCCAGGTCCCTTTCTGCCTGGACACTGTCCAGCCACTCTATTCCCATCCTGCAGAGGGTTACTGTGGCCAAAGTGCAAGACTCAGCACTTGGACTTGTTAAACTTCATGTTACTGCACTATCTATCCAGCCTGTCCAGGTCCTTCTGCAGAGCCCTCCAACAGATTGACACATGCTCCCAGCTTGGTGTCATCTGCAAATTTATGCCTCCTCTCTCATCCTACTTTTTTTTCAGTCACTTCTTCAATCCTGCCCCTCTCCCAGCTCATGGCAGCACTCAACAAACCAACCAGAACAAATCCAAACAATCCAAACAACAACACATAGAACCAACAACTTTCATTCTTTAACCTAATAACCTTTTGGCTTCAGCAAAATATCACCTCATCTCTCACAACCCACCCTTTCCTTTTATTGTCCTTTTTTGGACAATACTTGATTTAATTAAAACTTGATTTAATTATCCTGGTCAGCATAAACTGACTCCTTTTGTGAAGTAGTTATAAATAAGATTAATCAGTCTTTTATTAGGTCGGTGTTAAATTCAGTCTATTTGAAAGCTCCTGATTTGTCAGTTCACATTACTGTACGTAGTTCTCCTCCACCTCAAGTAAAGTAAGTTGTAGATACACTTGTGTGGAGTGCCTCCCATCAGCAGTTCCCTCCGTGCTTGCTCAGATGAAGCAAACCTAAGATCGTAACTGTAGCATCAAAGATTACCTTCCTCGGTATCCATACCTGCTTCCTAAGTTCTGTGCACTAGAACTGCACACTGTAGGGATGTAGAGGTGAAGCATTGAAGCTGTGACACTCCATCCAGCAAGTTCCAGAGTCTTAGAACATAATTTCCTATTCGTCTTTTGTCAGGGTCTGGTATGACTTATATTCCCACTGCTCAACACCCAAGGGATTGCAGCCCACAGTGGGGGAAAAGTCTCTCTGGTGGCAAATACAGAAGTCAGTCCAGTCTTGCCCTTGACTGTTTACTATTAAATCATCTTTTGAATATGAACTTTAAAGGGTCACTTCCTTGTACCAGTGTCCAAGTTTGGGGAGGAGCTTCCCCTGGTCCTTTGACTTGAGAGGTGTGAGACCACGCCTTTTCTGCAGTCCTGAACCGTTTCAGTTGTTAAAAGTACCTGAAAGGGACCTTCCCATGCTGGTGTTAAGGTATCATAGTTCCAAGATTTTATCAGAAGCCAATCTCCTGGTTTTACCTGGTGTATATGAAAGTCTAGAGGTGATGTTTGGGATAACAACCCTTTTCTTCTAAGATCCATGACAGAAAGTGTAATTGCCTGCAAATAATTTCTGAGATATAAGTAATTAGTTTAAGCCATTAGCAACCCCTCCTCCCTTCCCAGATAAGGTAACCCAAATAACATTTCCTAGAGAGAAACTCCTATGTCCTTTCTTGGAGCAGTTCTGAGCCATAATGCTGCTAATCTGGTTTCAATCATTAATTTCGTAATATGGTTCTTAAGGACAGCATTCATTCTCTCCACACATCCAGAGATTTGAGGGTGCCACAGGGTATGAAATTTCCAATTTATGTCTAATACAACACACAGAATGTAAAATTTTTGAAGTAAAGTGTGTTCCCTTATCTGAGTCCATTCTTTCAGTTATTCCAGATCTGGGAATGGTTTGTTCTAATAGCATCTTAGCCACTTTGGAGGTAGTTGCAGTCGAGGTAGGAAAGGCTTCTACCCAGTGGGTGAGGTGATCAACTGTTACAAGAAGATATTTCCATCTCTGTATTTTGGTGAACTTAGTGTAATCTATCTGCATATTTTGAAAGGGTCTAAGGGCTAAGGCTCTTCCCTCACTAGGGTGTTTTCTCATCACTTTCTTATTTATCTTTCGATCGAGTATTGTTCAGTCACTATTTGGTTCCTGTATAGACTCCCTCACAGCAACAAGTTCTTTAAAATTGATCACACAGAGATTGAGTTTTCCAGTATTCGTTGGCGTAGCTTAATTAAAATTTCTCTAGCAATTGCTTTATTCATTATTTGCCTCCCTTTCCTGCCTGGCTCTGACCGGAACTACACCAAAAGGAAAGTGCCTGCAGCCAAGAGACAGGTGAGGTTGGGTATCTGGTTCTGTTTGTTGTTGCTGCCACTGGTGTTGTTTGTTTGCCTTGTTATACATACTGGTAAAGAACTGTTACTCCTTTTCCCATATCTTTGCCTGAAAGCCCCTTAATTTCAAAGTTATAATAACTTGGAGGGAAGGGGGTCACATTCTTCATTCCAGAGAGGTCCCACAGACACCTGTCTTTCAAACGAAGACAAGCTGACAATTAACAATTTATTAACAATTGTTTATTAACAATTAACAATTAATTGACAATTATACATTAATTATCAATTAACTGTTAGTCTAATAAACAAGTAGTTGACTAACGTAGGCAATTGAAAGACAAGCTAGAGGTGTTCACTGGAGCTTGGAAGGGTAGCTGCAGAGGTCTCTGGTGAAGGGTGGGAGACCATCAGCAGCAGAAGGCACGATGCTGCCGGCTTCTGCCGGATGCTGCAGCTGACACACATGCTGTTCCTCAGGTGCTGGTTTCCAGAGCCCCTGCTTGTTGGGTCCCTGGCCTTTCTGTGCCTGTCGCAGCGCCAAGCGTCGCGGTTTACCAATACTCTTCCGCTCCCGGGCTCTGCCTTTCACAATCACCTGCACCTTCTTCTGAGCCGGCTTCAGGTTAGGAATCCTAGGAAGAAGGGGACTGGTATTAGCCAGAAGAACATTTCCAGACAGACAGACTTTTCTGTCTCCTTGCAGAGCACAGTGTTGCATCCTCTCTCACTGCAAGCAGTGAGCAGCAAGCAGTGAGCATGGAGGCTGCAGAGGTACAAGGGCAGGAACATGACCAGTTAAATGCCTGGGGACCAGCTACAGCACACAGGGCTCCATGTAGAGAAGGAGGCCTCGCTTGTCCCAAAAGGAAGCAGAGCTAGGGACTGGCTGGTCCCTGGATCTCTCGTTCCAGATTTTGCAACCCTCCAGGAGTTTAATGTGTCATACAGTGTCTTTTGCCAGTGTCTCCCTACCAAGGCCAGATGACGAGCTTTTTGTGCTCCTGTGGGTGTTTCTGCTGCCTCTCTGGGGCTGCCTGCCTCCAGGCCCACCTCCCCATCCCAGTCAGAGGGACTGACAGGAGGGTATTATGGGATGAACCAGACTGTGCTTGGTGATGCCCAGCAATAGAACAAGAGGCAATGAGCAGAACCTGAACAGGAAATTCCACGTGAACCTGAGGAAGAACTTCTTTCCTGGGCAGGTGACAGGTTGCCCAGAGAGGGTATGGAGTGTTCCTCACTGAAATTATTCCAGAGCCCTCTGGACACAACCCTGTGCCATGTGTTCTGGGATGACCCTGCTTGAGCAGGGAAGTGGGACCAGATGACCTACTGTGGTCCCTTCCAAAAGGGCCCACCCTGTGATTCAGTGATACCCGTCAGCAGCAGGAGCTGGCAAGTGCGTAGACGTTTCCCACCTGCACAGCATGGTGGTCTGGAACTTCCCCACGCACTCTGGGGAGAACTGCACATGAAAGGTCTGCTTGCGGCCAGGAGCAATGATGCCGTGATAGGGGCTGATAGAGAACAGTGGCAGGTCATGGATGACATCTGGGAAGATTTCCAGGGAGGAACCAACATGCTTCGAGCCATGTAGCTTCTTTGAATAGGCCTGCTGCTCGGAATCCTGCTGCTGCTGCTGCTTGTGCTTGGAATCCTGCTGCTGCTGCTGCTCTTGCTGGGAATCCTGCTGCTGTCTGGCACGCAGCTGCCCCAGCTCAGAAGGATGTGTCTCAAAAGGATGCTCCTGCTGCCACCAGAAATGACGCAGCAGCTTTCCGCGACGCCTTAGAGTAGCAGAGGAGGGACACTGACCTGCAGGGAGGAAGAGGACACCTTTCAAAGACAAAATTTTATGGTCCCAGCAACTCTGCCTCTGGCTGCAGGTAGGTGGAAGAGACCTGGGATGCACTTGGAGCATCTCTGGCCAAGTACTTTCAGTAGAAAATAGTGTCTGGGAGCAGGGTGTCTGCCTGCACCACAGTCTCCTGTGCCAAAACAGGAGAGTTGGTTTTAGACGGTGACTTTGTGTGTGCCCTGCAGTGGGGAACTGCACACAGACAGTGGCTGCAGGGCAGCTCACTTGTTACACCAGTTTTTCCCAGTCTGAAGACTTCTCAAATAAATGACCTGATGTCCCCATTCCCAGTCCTGACCCAGCACGTGGCTCTCCCCAGAGCCTGGCTCAGCTCCTTTGCAGAGCAGAAGTGGCAGAGCAAGAACAGAAAGGGCTGAAAGGCAGAGGTGGGCAACTCTCCAGCTGCAGTTGGGAAGATGAAAGTGGACATGCCGACAAGGATGAAAAAGCAATTCATGGTTTGGAGTGAAGTGGCAGGATCTTCTCCCCAGGCCCTCAGCTC
>VWZP01006961.1:0-56225 GCA_013396995.1 Dicaeum eximium
AGGAGCAGGCGGCGTGAGGATTTAAGCCTCCGCTCTGCCCCGGCGGCTGCGATCACGCAGCATTATACAATGGAGGAGGAGGAGAGGAAGGAGGAGAAGGAGGAGGCACCACCAGCCCCGGCTCGCAGCACTTGCCGCCAGCACTGACGACAGGGGCGGCTCCGGCGAGCTCCTCACCCTCCGGCCCGCGTCAAAGCCCCGCCTCGGCCCCGGCCTTCCNCCGGCCCGGCTCCCCGCGCTGCCCACGCGTGCCCCGGCCCCCGCAGCCGCCGCGGCTTCCCCGGGGAGCGCCGGGCCGGCACAAAGGCGGGTGCCAGCGCGCCCCGACCGCAAATATGACAAATATCCCGGCTATCCGGTGGTGGGGACCGGGCTCTGCCAGCCCTGCTCCCGGATTGTCCCGCTACAACCCAGAATTCTCTTCCCGCACCTCCGGTCAGCCCCTGGCCCGGGACCTCACCTGGGAGCCGAGGGAGGCGGCGGCCCCCGTCCGTGGGATCCTCGCTGCTAATTTGGGCTGTGCAGATACCACCGGAGCACAAAAATGAGGCCAAACGGAGATGTTCGAGCGCGTCAAGACTTGGGGGAAGGAGGGAAGCGCTCGGCACCAGGCGCTATCTGGAAAGAAGATGATTATTTTAAGTCACCTCAATGACTGAGTTTTGCAAAGGGCTGTAATCCCAGCCGGCGCTGTTAAAGGCGATTCAAACACCTTACAGTTTTGGCTCTAGCCCCAGCAGGCATCTCGGATCGTTCCGGCCTTTCATGTTCCACTAAACCGGTTGTGCTTCGGGACAATAAAGCTTTAAGACCTAATATAAAGGCGATTATTAGTCATTAATACCACGATTCGTTTAGGTATTATGCTCAAAACGGTATGTAATGATTTGTGATCAATCAAGATGATGGTCTTACTAGAAACTAAGTTCCATTTTCAGAAAGGATACTTTTAGAAGAAAGGTTTCCTTACCCTGGAAACTGTATCTGACAAAAATCCACAAAGGAAAAACAACACCAAACAATTAAAATATTGAATCTGCCAAAATAAAAAGAGACTAAGTGCTGATTTTATGGATTCTTAAAATTACAATTGGAAAGGCCCCATCGAATTGATGTTTAAACACCAGGATTGGCACTTGACCACTTTGCTGAACTCACTAAAAAGGAAGGAAACGGCACCAGATCTAAAAACTGACGTTTTATTTAGCCGGTTTGGAGGCCTCAGCACACCTTTCTCTTTCCATCCGCGCTATCAGCCATTCCTTTGAGGAGATCCAAGCTCTCTCATCCCGTATCTGTGGCACTGAGTTAGCCCTAAACCAATCTGCAAAGCAATTCACGAGCCGTTTACCAGATTTTGACGAGTGATTTGCGAATTGCCCAGGAGCTGGCAAACATTAAAACCAGAATCTCCCTGGCTGGATACTTTCCAGCAGCAAGGCGCTGAAATTTGGTCCTTCTGCCTGGGGGGAAACAAGTCTCTCCCTGAAATTACCAGCATCATAATAAAACCACTAAATAAAAAGAAAAGGTTCATTTTCTTTCGAGCCTGAGCGATACCTATTCAGTGGACTTCTGCCTACTCAAAAGCCGCACAGAATATTTTTAACACTTGCACATTGCTGGCTGGGTTGTTCGGTTTTGGGGGTTTTTTACATGCCAGATTCAGTGAATTTCAGGGCCCCATTCCCCTCCTTTACACCAGATTTGTAACACAGCGGGATCTGGCCTTGCGCAATGGCACCGTGGATGCGCCCAGCCGAGCTCTGCCTTGCGGAGCTCAAAGTCCGCAGCAGCTTTACCCTCCCGGTGCCTGGGTGTGTGTGCACGCTATCGCCGGCACCAGAGGCACAACCACAAACATTTGCTAAATAAGCAGCTGGGCTCCAGCCCGATATGCACAACTCTGCTCTTGCCATGGTACAGCCGGCAGTAAAAAGCCCGAGCCCGTGTCGGGCGGGTTTTAAATGCTCCTGACTGCGCTCGGTTGCTCCAGTTTTACACCAGCACAAGAAAAAGCTCACCGCCCTTTCTGTTTCCTACTGTAAGTCTCCCGAGTCTTTCCTGGCAGGAGTTTACAGTCACGCTGTAACTCAGATTGTGCCTCTGAACACAACTAGTCCAACCTGCATCCACGCTCAGCAGCACTCCCGGCTGAGCACAGGTCACGATACCAATCGATATGAGCACAGCTCCTTCCTGTGCTCCGTGCCCAGCACAGGCTCCAGCGCGGCGGGACGAGCTCGGGCTGCACAAGGAGAATCATCCCGCTGCCCACTGCTCCTCACACCTGATGGAGAGAGACCTTTGTGGCCGAGAAACCCCGCCCTGCAGCTCTGGAGCAGGCTGAGCAGAAGGTGCCTGCGAGACCCAAATGCAGTTTGCCCAAACGAGAGAGAAGCAGCCTGCAATGGAGCCACGGAACGCTGTGCTAGAAGTGTGTCAGGAGAGGTTTGCAGAGCCTGCGGGAGCGGGAGGGGGAGAAAGTCTGAGCGTCTGCAAGGAGGAGCCACCCGAAATGCATCCCATTGCAGAACCACGGGCTTCCCAGCGAGTTTAGCACAGGTTTAGTCGTGCAGCCGTGGCTTTGACACAGGCCCCTGAGCTGCTCACATGTGAAGATGACACAGTAAAAGAGAGGGAGCTGAGCTGTGTCTTTCTGCAGCTGTAGCGACCTGATGTGGGCTACAGGCACAGCCTGAGTGCAGCCCTGTCTCTGTCTGATTGAGGCCAGGTCTCATGAAGATCATTCAGAAACCACCCCCTGCACTGAAGATAAATAAACGAACAAGGTAAAAAATGAACAGACAGAAATCAAAGATTGGGAAGGGGGAAACAGACACCGGACTTTGTAAATCAATTCATTAGAAACACTAGAAACTGCCAGGTAATCTGCCCATCAACACGGGTGCTAATTAGGAAAGAGTGGCAAAGTTTGGTGCGCTGGAATGTTGGCATCCCCTGCATTTTTCCAAAATAGAGGGAGAGAACTGCTTCCTATGCCTCTAATTGCATCCTTGGCCTTTTCCTTTCTGATTGCAGTACGTATGAATACTAGGAGATACAAGTTCATTTTCTCCCTGGATGTCTTTGCTTTGGTGCACGCAGGAGCTGCCAGGCAAACACCTAACGCTGCCCCCCAGAGCAGACAACTTTTTGCAAATAAAGACCCCCTCAGCACTGGGAACTTGGGAAAAGCTGAACAAAGGGCCTGCCTACAGCCAGAGCTGCTCGTTCCACTCGAGCAGAGAGGCTCTCCTGGGTTAGGAGAAAGCACACTGCAAGCACAGGCACGGTTAAACACTGCTCACACCTCACACCATCTCTGCCCAGGCTCAGCACTGACCTCCCAGGGTAGAGCCCTCCTCGTGCAAGGATCAGCCACAGATAACACCAAGTTCCCCAGTAAAAAACTGGGGTGCTGCATTACTGCAGTCTGCACCTGTACACGAGCAGGGAGGGGGCTGCACCTGGGAGGTGGGCTGCTTTCCCTGGGATTTCAATGGCTTTTTCTTCTTTTTTTTTTTTGCTGGTGCAACTCTTCCACTCTAACAAAGCTGTCCCATGTGTCCCAAGGCACAGGAATCAGTAAAAACCAAAGGAAGGAATGCTCCACCCCTTCTCACTCCAGTTTTAGCTCTTTCCCCCCCTTCACTTTCTGCTTTAGTTCATATTTTTCTCCTTTAATGTTTTTGTGGCAGTAGGAGAAACACCATTCCCTAGAATGCATAATATGCTTAATTATCATTCTTGGTTAGTTTCTCTAGGAAAAAAAAAAAAAACCTACAGGAGAAATCAGTTTAATTAATGAGTATGACCAAATGCAGCCTTAGTTCTAATGCAGTATCATATATTATATGTCCAGTTGGGCAGTTGATCTTCTTTGGGTAAAATGAACAGCGATGCAAAAAACGAGGGAGCTCATGAATCAATATTCTGAGTGCAACTAACCCCTTTTGTATAGTTATTCTAAGCTTCCTACAGATTCTGATGACAACATGGGTTCCCAAATACTGCTTTTGGCTTTGGTAATGCACAATCAGGCCTGTACAGTCTAGTAATAGGAAGCTATTGCTTGGCAGTACCAAGGGTTGTGCCACATGGTAAATTCATTAAGTAATTAAGGAAAAAAAACTCAGTAATTAAGGAAAAAATCCTTAACTCCAGGATAGCTCTCAAATAGCCATACCAAATAAAAATCCCCAGTGTGTGCAAATGACAGGGGTAGCAAGGTTTCATCTGAAAGTAAGATTTGGTGATTTAGATGCTTTTCAGAAGGGCTACTCTTCCCATACTAAATTATTAAGGAAATATTATGGAACAGGATTATCAGGAAAGAGAAAAAAAGCAGTGTGCATTAGCTGGCTTAGTCAGAGGAGGTTTTGCTGCATTCCTCATGCACGGAGATGACTCCCTCCCTCTGTAATTCCCTGTGCACTCCCAGTCCTCTGGAGACTGTTGGTGTGCATCATCCTTGCTCCAGCTGAAACACCGTCCTCTGACAGAGTTTTGGGCTGCCTACCATTGCTGTGTATCTCCTCACATCTTTCTGCCTTTTATTAAAAATAATCTGTGTTCCTTTCCAGATCCCATTCAGGCTGCATCCCCTGCAAGATGTGCTTCATTCCTGGCCCAGGCTGGGCTGCTCACACAGGCACTGCCTGTATGGCACACAGGCTCCTGAAACAGTCTCCCCTTCCCAGTGAACAGTGAATTGTACTCTGCACTGAGCTGAGTTTTAAACTATTTCAAGCTGCTTTTCTTTCCCTTTCAGTGCTCTGCAGTCTCTATCAAAAGCACAAGTCATTCTTTTCTGGAACACTTGGTTACTTTTCTGAAGAGAGGCTATGCTGATGTCCTGATATTCATCTCATACCAGGGCCAGTGGATCAAGAGGGGAAAAAAAACCTGCAGATAAAACCAAAGCCTCTGTTTTAGAGCTGAGGAGGGAATACTTCTAATCAAGAAAAAACACAGAAACAGTGGGGGAAAATAGAGAGATGGTCATAGTCTTCAGGCCTAATTAACCCCTGGTATAAACAGATGTCGCTGCAATCAAGCCAGAAGACTTTGGGCCACCCAAACCCAACACGAGCCTGAAAATCCTCACAACGTGGGGCTGTCAAACATGGGAGCCACACACACTTCAGCACAAAGGCCACCAGCACGTCCCCAGTGCTGAGGGACCACCTGCTCCTTGTTCACCAGGGGAGCACAGCTCTGCTGCTCTGGCTTACCCTGAGCGCTGCACACACCACAACCCTTGGCTGGAGCAAAGCTACTCCTACAAAGCTCTCCATGGAGCCACATTTCTCCACATTTCTGGAGCACAGATGCCCCCCACACTTCTCCTAAGCACTCTTGAAACCTGACAGAGGCCTGGGTGCATAGGCAGGTTGGAATATGTTTAGCACAGCTCAACCCTGCTCAGATGCCAAAGGCTTGATGGATCAAATGGGGCCACCAGTGGGGTGAGCAGAGGCTTCTAGAAGTGCATGTTCCTGCTCAGATTTGTTGCATTAAAGCATTGTACAACAGTTACAAGGAGTTTGAGGCTGGAAGGACACAATCAAAATGGTGTTGTGGCTCCAGTGCTGATGTAGGATGTTACACAGCATTTCAATATGTTATGCAGGAATTAACCATGTCACTGGAGTTCAACTTAGTGTTTGTGCTCAGATGCATTACCAGGGAAAAAAAACCAACAAAAACCAAACCAACAACGAGCTATTTCAATCCTTATTTATATGAAAACACGAGTTAATACACGGACATCCAAATGAATGCACTCACCTATAGCTGCTTCTGCTGGCTGGAACACAACCTGTAAAGCACATTAATGCTCCTATGCAGATCTGGGGGCTTGGGCCTATTGCTTAAAACTAGTTTCTGCAGCTTCTTAGAACCTCTAGATTCAAAGAATGCTTACCAAGATAGAGGCATTTTCAAAGTAATTCAAATTTGCAATGATAAATCCTTTCTCTGACTGTCCCAGGTGCAAAAGTCTTTACAGATGATGTTTATCTGTACTCCTTTCAGACAAAGGTTTCTGAGGGTCTAATTTTAAGTAAACAGTGAGTGACCTACACCACTTCTTTAAAAAAAAAGCAAACAGCCAAAACCAACAAACCCCAATAAAACAGAAGTTGAATCTGTAGGGCCAAATTCAGAAGAGGAAGAAAAAAAAATAAAAGGAGCTGGCAGAAAATCTAGCACAAGAACATCAAATGTAGCAGCATTAACTCCCACTGCCATTCTGTTCCTCCACAAATAATTGAAGATCATACAGAACTGAGCTCATTGAGTCAATGCAGTGAATGCACAAATCTTTCTGTTTTAACCCTTCACAAAATGTGTAATTCCTTAGATTATGTGCAAGGAGGAGATTTAAAAAAAAAAAAAAGACTGAATGAGTACATCAGATGGTTTTAGTGACTGTGCCTGTGGTAATGATTCATTTTGTCTTTCTGCATTCCCTGATGCTGGCACGGCTAAGAGTCAGCAGAGGCTCATACTGCATATGCAGGTAAACAGACTGTGGGTGATGTCTGCATTTCTTAACTCTACCAAAAACCACCCCAAAACCCTCAGAAATGCATTTTATCTTTCTGAAGAAAAAGGGAACTGCACAAATTAATTTAGGTTCTCCTCTAACCCTTTTTTAATGTTCTTTCACTTTAAAGGAAGCTGTGCATTTATAGTGACCATTAGCAAAGGCTAAAAGAGGTTTACACCTAATTAGTATTCCCAAGCAAGGATGAAACACTAAATCACTGCAAACCCACCCAGCATTTAGGTCCCACCAACAGGACAAAGGAAAAAAGCTGAAAATCCACCATTTATCATCAGAGTCCCCTTACTTTCACACCTCTTAATGGTCTCTTTCTTCCTCCCGCAGTGACTTTGGGGTGCTAAAGCCCTTGAATTGTGGCAAGGGTCTGGAAGAGGGATGGGGCAGCTCTCCTGACCAGCCACACCCATACGAGGTAGCATGTGTGGGCATTTGCAGGGGTGCAAAAGAAAATAGCAGGAAAAAAACGAAAGAAAAAAGAGATGTTCTGAGCAGGGATGGCACGGAGGTAGGGAAGAAGGTGCTGCATGTGGCACACGGCTCCCTAAAGCCTGTGGTGAATTTCGGTGACAGCCATAGCAGGTTACTCAAACAGTAATAACTGTCCCCCTTTATTTTTATTTTAGCCTTGGTGAGGGGGCAAAATAGAGACATAATTGGAGTACAGAGGGGAACAAGTCAAGGGAAAGGAGCCAAGAAACAAGGAGGAAGAGCTGCATTCCCATTGATGGTGCTGCTACCGAGCCCAGGGTCCTCCCTTATTTGACCACTGGACAGCAGCAGGAGAAGAAAATAACATGAGGTGTATCCCTGAGGCTTTCACTCCTTCTTCTGCCAGCCACAAACTTTCCCAGCACACGTGGGATGGGCAGAAGGCTTCCAAACCCCCCTCTCCTTCACAGAGATCTGCTTTCCTACAGAGGTTCAACTTTGCAAACCAGTTTCCATCAGATTTATCTGTAGAAGGGAAGGTGGCAAGGAGTGAGCCATAACTCCTGTGTGGAGAGTGAAGTACCTGCCCACCCAGAGCAGGCAGAGAGAGGCACCAGCCCTTCTGCAAGAGCTGGGCAGAAAGAGGCACCCTCTGCCAGAGGCTCCCAGCAAGGGGCCAGCCAAGCCAAGGAGGGATGATTGTCCATCTGCTGTCCCTCATGCCCCAGTGCATTTTCTAATCACTCACACCCAGGGGACATTCCTAGTGTGCTTCCGCTGATCAAAAAAGTCATAATAAACCCCAGTTCCTTTGCTTGCTTACCTATTACCTACAGTAGAGTTAACCTTCATGTTAAATCTTTCTCTTTTTTCTTTTTCCCTCTGAAGCTGCTCTTCTGCTAACTTTACTGTACTCTTGCTGGATGTTCAGCCCCTGCCACAAGAGCAAAAGAAGTTAGGCAGATGTCAAAGTGCTGATAATCTGACTCCACACACATACCCAAACACTACTGCCAAGCAGGTCAGCATACAGAAACTTCTTTTTGCTGGCAGTGCTCTTCAAAGGAAACTCTTCTCTGAGCAGCTGGAGAAGTGCAAGTGCCTGCTCCTTACTCAACTTGTGGGGTTCATAGAAAGAGCTGCCCCCAAGAGCACCAGTGCATTACTCCTGCCAGCAAAAAGAGAGGCCTGGCATTTGATGGGTTTGTGTCTGTTTTAAAACCAGAACAACCCAAATCACCTCTGTTAGAGAAACACTGTCTTCCATGAGATGTTCAGGTGAAAGACCTCAGCCTCCCAAGATCTTTTTGCTAGCTGCCACAATATGTGGGGGGACAATAATGAGAAGGAAATGCATTTGTTGTTTTGAACTTCGCTTCCTTTCATCTAGCGAAGATTCCCCTTAAATAAATGGAAGTGGGGAGATCTTGGAATAAGCCTTAGCAAGTTTTAATCACACTTTTTCTTCTTGCAAGCGAGCCGTCATTCAGTAGCTAGGTGGTTCTAAATAAAGAACTCTAGTCAACAACAGGAAATAACTCCCACAGAAAAAAAAGGGCAGAATACAAACTCGCAGCAACTCTCGTACATAGCTCACAACGGCCTTTTGTTCCATGCACATTAAGTCCAAAATCTTTACTTTGCAGAACATGTTCTTACTCTAAGTAATTAAAAATTATTTTTAACCTGTCGTAAGTACGGATCCCTTCCTTGCCTTCCTCCCAAAAAAGTCACATTAAGAGTCAGAAAATCGCCAGCTATTCCCATTTTCCCTCTTTCATTTAGTAAGGATGGACATTCTAGGAATGCTATGTGATGACCAGGATTTAAGAAAGCTACTGGTGATGGGGTTTTTATCTTTTTTATCTTTCCCCCACCACCTTTTTTTTTTTTTTGGCAGGGGGAGGTGCACTGTTGTGTTCTCAGCTGCACTTTACATCCTTCACAACGTTCAAAAACCACTGCACGTTCAGAAAGTACAAAGCACCTGGTCTGTGGGAGGGGGATAGAGGAGAAACCACATATCTCTAGCCACTTATTAAAAACTCAGGCTAATGCCTAGAATCGTCAGCTTTTAAATCATACAACACATCACACATAACAGGCCAATGACTGAGCACAGGCACCAAGCACAACATTCAAAATTGCACAACCAAAATCCCTTAAAGAATACACTGGTTGATTCCATCTGGCTTTGAAAAAGTGTGGCTTTAGTGTGCCAAGGGGGGAATTTTAAGATGGCTGCTATGGATAGGGCTCTGCAGGAGGTGGGAGAGCTTCTTTAGGAACGTTGCTGTCACTTGTGGCAGGTACCTTCTGGAACACAAACACAGACATAGCAGATTTTAGTGGCCAGCTGATTCCAGCATCTCCCCATCAAATCACCTGACGTGGCTCTGTCACACTGCAACTGAACTGCAAAACCAATTTCCATTCTAGAAATAGAATGCTTGAATTGCACAGCTGCAAGAAGCAGGGTTACAGTTCCAGGCTGGATCTTTGTCTCTGGAATATGTGAACTGGCTCGGTGTGCACGTGTGTGTACTGTGTGTTGGGGTGAACACACAACCATCAGAAGTTTACACAAGGAGCAAATCACATTTTTTCCTAATGCACAATGAACACACAGGCTGAAGCAACTCCACATTCAAATCTAGCCCCAAATGGGTGGTTGTGTTTTAAAGTCCTCTACAGTGGGTTCAAGTCTGAGCTTGCAATTTCAGTGTTTTCTTGGCCATTTTCTTGTTTAGAAAATAGATGTCACTGCTGACAAATCCAGACTCCTTCTGAACCTTCAGAAAGGAATAAAAATGGACAAGGTAAAGTATCCTAGAGCAGCTGTCCCACTGTTTCCCAGCTCTCACCCTTTAGGTTAAATAGTCCAGCGATTTCAATGGGACCAGAACACTTTAAAAGATGTAGTCTCTCTGTCTTTTTCTCTCTCTCGCTGAATGATATTTCTGCCCACATGCACTGACACATACCGTGTCTAACAAGGCTGTGATTCATTTTCAGTTCTAGTCATGCTCACAAGTGATGCAGTGCACTAGCTGTGCCTTCAGGATCTGCGTAATTTAGCTTCATTTTCTCTGCCCCCACCCTGCATTAAGTGAAGTTCCAACAAAGCCAAGTCATCACCCACCAACTCCCCCTCCCACCTGCTTGGGGGATGTGTACAGCAGGAATCTGAATAATAATAATAATAATAAAATTAAATTAGTTTTTTTAGAAAGAGAGAGGAGGGGATGAGAGCTTGAGAAATATCATGAATTGTTAGAAAGCTTTCTAACAGTGAATAATGTGAGTGAATAATGATAATGGGATGTATACTACCAGATCACTGAAGCAGCTGGATCAGTCCTGAATCATCTCCCCATACATGTTAAAAGCAGCATCGTGAATATCCTGCAAGTTCATGCTAAAAAGTCATTGACATTAAACCTGAATCCCTGAATTATGAAGGCAAACACTTCCTCAGCCTCTCCCACGTGGTGACCATTGGCTGGTGCCCTGCCCAACTGCAAACCTCCCGCACTCAGTGGCCACCATCCATCACGAATTACACACGGTGGTTTTGTGATACAAATTACAAGCTGCTTCTGAGCTAAACTCCATGTATTTGAGGCATGAGGCCAAGCTTGAGCAAAGTGAAAGACAGGCTTTTTATTTGATAAATCTCATTATCTCGCTGGCATTCAAAATTCATCTCAGACACAGAAATGCATCACAAAGTAGTTCTCTAGTTACTTGGAAGAGCCAAGATGCTTTAACATGTAAGTTCAAAGGTGTTTACACACCCACCACACTAACATTTCTAGCTGTCCCCCACCTTCAACCTGGAACTATGTTTTGATGGAACAGAAAACTTGATTTTCTAAAGAAAAACAAGTAAATCACATTTCCTCAGCAAAGATTCCCTAGACAAAAGCGAGTCACTGAAGACTCCTTCAAGATCTTAGTGATCTGCATGATTTCTTTAATCCCTAACCAATGACACAGGATAGAAGGAATTAGCCCCAAAAGCTAGAAGGTACTTCAACATTACAGGTGCAATACTGTGAGGGTCACTGTCACCACAGAGTTACAGTGAACTAAATGAACATGTCACCTTTCTTCCTTCACATGAACCATCTGTGTGGTGGGATCTTCGTGTAAGTCAGGCACAGCCTCCCAAGCTAAGCAGCCTCTCCTGTTGCTGACTCCATTCATGACCAACATGAGCAGGCCAGAATAGGGATTAAATTCCCTACTGGCTGTACAGGTCCATCTCCTTCTCTTCCTCACTCCCCAAGTGCTGCTCACCAACCCATGTCCCCACTTTAGGTCCTGTAAAGAAAGAATCCAAGAGCACACCAGAATTTTGGGCTACCCAAGGCTTGTCCAAGCCTAATGGTTGAGGGAGGTTGAGTTTGTCTCTCTGCCTTCCCATCAACATCCTCTTTTCTGCCAGGAGGAGCCTGGGTTGATCAGGAGCTGAAGAAATAAATTTCTTCTTGGTCATTTGCTCCCGATCCATTCTCCTCCTCAGAAGCTCCCAACTACATCAAAGGAATGAAGGAGTGACCACAGCCAGGGCAGGGCTGATCTACATTTCTGATGTGTAACACACATGACTGTGAAGGGAACAGACGATCCCATGAGGCTGGTATCACGAAGGGCTCTGGGAACTCTGAAACATTTGGAGAAGGAGAATTCCCGGGGCTGGATGCTGGTTGGGAGTAACGGGTCAGGCACGGAAAGCAGCGGGCTGTCATTGCAGCAGACAGGCTACTGCCTCATTTTGCAAATTGGAGAAATGAAGCACAGGGAAACTACGGCTTGGCTTATTGTGGAAATGAAAGTCAAGGCCGTGTGTTTTGATTTCCTGAGCTCTCCACACAAGTCCAGCCTTCCTCATCCACGAAGTCCTGCTGTAAACATCCTCAGGGCAGGGCCTTACACCTCTCATTTGCTTTATGTCTGTGGCTTCCAATCTTCCACAGTCTGCAGATCCCTTCACGCTTTCCAGTAGGGCTGTGCATTTAAACCTGCTGACAACAGCCTTGCTTTCCCTGGCTTTCCTGCACATCTTGCACGTAGCTCGTGGATCCTGTAAGTCTGTTCTCTGTGGCCCTCTGCAGATTCCTATGTCTCCCTCTCTTCCTGCTAATCCCTACACACCACGAGAGCCAGCAGCAGGCATTTTCAAAGTGGCCCTAACTCTGTCTAGCTGCCCTAATTTGAGACAAAAGCACAGAGCATCCCTGTCATTTCAGAATTTCCCATCTCAAGGTATGGGAGCTGTTGATCTCCCACATGAAAATGCATTATGCTGTCAGCCCAGCCTAAGGGCTGTTATTTAATTTACTTGAGGAGGTAAGTGAAAGCCCCTTCATGCAAATGCTTACAATGTGATCTGGAAAACAGCAGGCGTAATTAGATAAAATGGCAGCAAAGCCCACCAGGGAAATAATGTTAATTCATGAGGATTTTCCTCTCCACCTCCCTCTCGAGCAAGATTTGAAGACAAGGAGGGGAGAGGAAAAAAAAAATAAAAGAAAAAACCAGAATGCACCTCAATGATCTATCAAGTAGAAAAACAGGACAGCAACCAGTGGGGTCATCTAGAAGATGCCTCTGCACGAGGCCCCTGGCAGGACTGGCAGCTCATGCTCCTAAGTGCTGCAGCACTGAAAGCAAAAATTGCTCTGTCACTGTCATAAGTTAATCTGAGTAGAGACATCACCCCTAAACTTCACATCATCTCCTGACCAAGACCTAGCCATGCCTTGGAGATTTGTCACATCACTGCAGACCCCTGCCCCCCACTAACAATAACAACACCAGAATTCTTTTGCAAGTCTTGAAAGAAGATCTGGCATTTCCAACCCACTCGTGAATTCTTTTCCTCAAAAATACCCAGGAAAGGGTTCTGACCAAAGTGTCGCAGCGTTGGTGGCAAAGGGGATCACGAGGACACCCCGATGCCAGCGCATGTGACACCGATCTGACGGAGAGGATCCTCTCCCTGTGACCTCAGGAAACCACAGCTCTGTGTTTCTGCTGCTGCTGCCTTCTCCCTCCCACCTAGAAGCCAGCCAGGAAAGCCACCTCCTGATTGCTGACCTGCCACTACCAAAATGGATTCCAATTAGCCAACTCACTCACAGCTATTAGGAAAGAGAGACATTTTTTGTTGTTGAGTAATTACTCCTCATGAAATGGCTTACATCCCTAGTTGATTAGGTCACAACACACTGTGAACAAATTGATGTAACAGAGATATCTTTAACCTGATAAATTAAGGCATACTTTCTCAATATAGAAAGCTTAATTGAAGCCATGCATGGGGTATTTACCAAAGGCATCTAGAAACAGAACTGTAATGTGCACAAACAAACAATGGTTGAGATCCAAAGACAGCAGCCCATACACATCCAACTTGCATATTTACTGCAGGGAAAAAAAAAAAAAAAAGCTAGTTTGTCTGTTTTCTGTGAGGATAGTAAATGACTCAAAATGAACAGAGCAGTCTGACATCAGCAGTTAAATATGTAAAGGCAAAATTCAGGTGGCACATGTGAAAAAAAAGAGATTTTGTTTGTTTGCTTCCCTACATATTTCCCCCCATCTATCGGAAGAGAAAACCCTTTTTTTTTTTTTTTTTCTAGTCAGGGATTTAATTGCTGAAGCAATTAGGGATACACAAAATATATAGAAAGCCTGAATAACCACACAGTAAATGTGCCACAGCAAGGCTTCCCAAAATACAGCCCATGAAGTCTCCCTAGAAGAATCTTGAAGTCAGCCTGGGTTGTATTGCAAATAGGTTTGATTACATTTTCTCTTCCTTCACCAAGTCCTAATCTTTAGTGCTCCTCCACAAATAAAACTTCATCTGCCTGCAGAACAGCAGCTCCTCCACCATTTCTATCAAGTCATCCACTGTAGCACACTGGTTTATTTAAAACCAAACCCAATTGCCCAAGCCCGTAAATACCGACTGCTTCCTGATTTTGGGACTTGCCCATCTATTAAAAGGAAGCCCTTCACTTTACAGACCGTGGCCCCGATCTTTCAAACAGCCTGTGCTTAGCAGGAGCACACCAGCGCTTCGGTCCAATGTAAGCTGAAGTGAGGCCAATGTTTCCTGTTGTAGTTAAAAGCACATTATACAGCGAGGATGGAAAAATATGTCTGCGACACAAAATCAACCCTTCCCTTCCCATTTCAGGACGAGGGGGTCGGGAGAGCCCTCTGGGTGTAAACGTACGCGACGAGGGCCCGCGTAGAGCGAGTGCCGCGAGCAGCTTTATCCCGCGTCGGCTTTCTAAGTGGGGAAACCAAGTGGGTGTCATTTAATCTCCCAGATTAAAATCACTTAGCGAATATTGTATTGTTGCGGCATCGGGGGCCTCGCCGGCGCTGCGCCGCTCGCTAACTCACCGCTAATGAAACCTCGCGCGGGAGCAGCTGCCGGAATCTGTGTCAAACTGCATCTGGCACCCATCTATCTTCCAGCCATCTAAATTCACCTCTGAAATCATACAAAAGCAGCCGCAGAGCTCCCTGCAGCCACTCCAACACACCAGGCTTTGTCTCATCAAGCCTGTTAAGCAATTTAAAGCAATTTATTTTTTTAATTTGCCCTGTGTTTTATAGTGGCAGCTTTCACAAAAGCAGCGAAGAAGTTAAGAAAAAAATTGAGCGGGGGGGAGGGAAAAAAGTGCCCCCTTTTCTTTTTTTTTTTTTTAAAGGGAAAAAAAAGCCTGTCAAGCTCTCAGTAGACTATCATTAAGCCAGTTTTGGCTGAAACTGTATGTTTAGGGGTTTTCCAATGGAGACACTCTGGTGCCTGCAACACTCAGACAGGGAGGGGAGGCTTCTATACAATTGTTGAATTGTTGTCATGGCTATTAAATATGCTGTAGCACAAATACCCAACAGGGCTGAAGGTTTGTTGTGTATTGGCTCTGGAGACGTTTCAAAAATACTGGTATTAACTAGCAGATAACTGAGTTATACAAACACTGAATAAAAGATTCAGTCAAAAGTTTTAAAAGGTTTATTAACTTCACTCCAAACCCTTCCCCCCTCATCTCCCAATCGGGGCTTGAAGTACTCTGTAAATTAAAAATACTTTACATTTACTGTAGCTTTAATTTGACCGAGTTTTCTCTAACGTTTGGGGTAAAACTGTCTCTTCTCTCTTTGCATTTTCTGCCGAGGACAGGAGCTTTGCTCCACCATCTCGTTAGGCTTATGAGCGGCACTTTGAGAGAGTGGCACAGTAAAGGCATGACTTGCTGACTAAAACAGGTCAATGAAAAACAGGCTAGTGACTGAAATTGAAACTTCTCATTTCTCTCAAGAAAAGGGTGTATTGTCAAGATAGAGTCTAGCATTGTCTGTTAAGCAACTTTCAGAGCAGCAGCGCCCAGCACAGCAGCACCACAAACAAGAGAGGAGGGGACACGGCCCTGGCACAGCCCCAGCGCCCGGGACAGAGCCGTCCTCTCCAGGCCAGAGCCCAGCCAGCTGCAGAGAAGGAGCATTCAAGAACACGGTGTGCAGAGGGCAGGGGATGTGCTGGGCTCCCCTCCCAGCTGAAGTTGTCCATCCAGCCAAACAGGTCATGATGCAGGTCTCGGTGACATGCAGCCATACTCTGGGTGAGTGTGCCAGCCCTTCGTGAGGGCAGCGCTGGGTGAGCTCGGGAGGCGTTTCCTAGACTGAACGCTGCAAACTGCGCAAGGAGCAGGAGAAACAGGATCTGTCAAGCCATCTAATTAAGGAGCATTTTCCCCACGCAGATTCATACACATCTCTCCAGGCTATAGGGCCCTCATTTCTTGCCTCAGCCCAAAACAGGCTGACTGTATTTTGCATTTCTATGGCAATTTGTTCTCAGCACTTCTCAGGAAGAAGCACAACCTACATGTCCTACGAAAATGATCACATGCTCACACATACCTCTGTCTCTGCTGCTAATTCCATTGTGCCCATCCGCTGTGCAGCTAACCTTTTGCGGCAACTGAAATAATCTGAAAAAAATTGGAAGTGTGCTCCTTTCCTGCGAGCTTCCCAAAGTAACCACTGCAACAAGAAATCGCATTTTTGAGCAAAGGCTACCAGTCCAACTGCTGGCATTGCTGCTCCTCTACCCACTAACTAAAAAGGAGATTTGGATATACCCTGCACAGGGTCACTTTGATAGGGATGTCCAATATGAAATGACCATTGCTAAGAGGCTGAGCGAGTATCCTGGGCAGTCCCCTCCAGCCCCCAGTTGAGCTCAACAGCAGGACTGACAACAGCCCCAGGATTGTGGCCACCAGGAAAAGCCACGGAGATCGACAATTCATTTGTTACAGGCCAAGGGGCTGACCTCAGGGCAGCAGTGGAACAAGCCAGCTTAAAGGCGACAAAGCTCCCTGTACCATTATAAATCACCCAAACCAACCAGCAGAAAATCCATGTGCTGATCACGTTAGCTTATACCTCCTCTCTGTTTTTACCCTGTGTAAACAGCATCCTTTCCCCCATCAGCTCCCAAGGCCCATCTGGAGGAATCACCAGGGGTGTTCTCACATCCTGCTCCCCGAAGAAGCCGGTCCTGCTCGCCGAGCGCTCGCCAACGTCACGCCGAGCGGTGACGCAAGCCATGACTGCTGTCCAGGTGCTGGGGTGTGACCTATTTCTGGCCTACAGGGGTTTGGTTTGGGAGGAATGTGCAGTGTCTCATGATGGAGGTGGGAAGAGGAGAAAACTGTTGTAAGGAAGTCAGGAATTGATCATATTCTATGTATTGGCTCAGTGTTTTCACAGGGAAATAAGAGGCCAAAACAAAAGCAGTGCCACAGCCTCAGGATCTTAACATCAATCTGGAGTGGAAGTAAGGAGGAGAAAGGATCCCCACTGTAGGAAGCAGGAAGTTTTGCTGCTTACAGAACTAACATGTCCCCAAAATCTGGTTTCCTTAACAGTATACGGCATCAAAAGGAGAAATACTTTAAAGACACAAAGGCATTTCACTCCTCCCCTGCCTTCCAACAAGCACATTCATTTACAAACAACCTGTCCAGCACCACTACCAGGTGTCTCAGATTTTATGCATGAATAATCTGTCCTGTAACTGGCACAAATACTCATTACCAAGTGGAGTATTTCTTCAATCATTCAACTCTGACATGATATATGCAACCAAATGAGCTTCGTAGCAACAGGGTAAATTTTCACAGCTAATTCTCCCTCTTGCAGGATTTTCTGTGGCATTGGGCTGAAGCATCATTGCTTTGCTTGTCACTTGATGATTTTGCCATATTTTAGAGCAGCTGTGCTGATCCAAAAGGACACCAGCTCTGTCCTATACTAACAAACAGTATTTCAAAATTTACAGCATTGCCCTCAAGTTGCAGTCCAGAGGGCATCCCACCGAGGTTGTGGAGAAAAGGGAAGCAAATGCACTTGATTTGCACAATGCACAGCACTCCTTTAATTAAAGGAGACTCTCAGCTGGTCTGTACCTACTTTCCTGAAATCTTTGGGGCTTTCCAACCTTCCCTCATCCATAGGAAATTCTCTGCAGATACCTCTGCTAGCATTTGGTCTGGTATATGTAAGCCTGATAGAGCTGTGGTGGGTTTGTATTCTGTGGCATGTGCACACTGCCTTTCCAGAAAACAAACAAAACCTCTCCAAAATACCTCATTCCCTCTATTGATTATGAAAAACTCCTCAGTTCCAATTTCCAGGAACTCCTAGAAGAGCAGGCAAGCCTTGGTATCTACATCCCTTAAATATAATTTGAGGGGAGTTATTGTTTCAATAATAAAGGGAAGCTTTTTTTTTTCATGGGGGAAACCAGAAAACCCAACAGAGCTTCTTTATATCAGGTGCTGAGTTCATGTAATCAGCTTTTCTGTGGTGTAATAGTTTTCAAAACAGGGCAGCCAAGAATTGCTTTTTCCAGTTATCTATAAATCAGGGTTGGAGAGAAAAGAAACAGTTCCAGAGTGTGGTATGCATCAGTCTGAGCAATCACTCCAGCCCCATGCAGGTAAACAGCTACACAACATCAATTAGCAACATTTAAAAAAAAAAAAAAAAGGGCCATCTACAAACCAGAGTACAGGGAAAAAAAGCTTACAGCTTTGCCTACCAACCACTTATGTGTTTGAAGACAGGGGAAAGGGAGCTACCTCAAATTGTTGGGGTCACCAGAAGAAGGCACAGAGATCAGAGTAAGAGGGGGGAGCCTCCTGAATGGAGAGGAAAATAAGAGCTAGAAACTGGGCAGGGGGCTTGCAGGCAAATTTGAGAATTAAAAAAAAAAAAAAAATATACACACACACACAGCTGCAAACTGGCACAAAAAGAGCTCCAAAGCAAGGAGGTGGGGAGGGAAAGGCAATGGCAAGAAGGGGATCTAGACCTGATTATGGCAGACAACGGTTTGGGCTTTTTCTTTTTTGGTTTTTTGGGTTTTTTTTTTTTTCTTTCCCCACATTCATCTGGATAAAAATAATAAGGACTGAAGTGTGAGTCCAAGAGGCCAAGGATGGGAAAATGTATCGCACTAGAAGCAAAAGATGACCCAGTTTGGACAAGAGGTTTTAAGCAGAAGAAAATCAAGAGGAGAGAAGGAAGCCTGGAAACTTGTGTAGAGAAGATAGCAGCAGGATTTAGCAACCATAAGGAATAGGAAGGGGGATGGGTAAGGACAGGGGAGTTAAAAACAACAGAGTTGCAGCTATGTTTCATGCCACTAATTCAGCAAAGAAACAGCCTCAAATGGATGTAAACAATGGACTATTCATTAGGGGTTTCATTCCCTGCAACCCAGCAAACTATTGTCTGCAAGTTTTAAATACTCCCTTCACACACACACACAAACTAAATTACAGAAAACGTGAAGCATCAGATAATCTCAACGTGTCTCAAAATCACTGCCCTCAAGCATGCACTATGCTTGGCAGACTCTCCTTCCAACCATCTGCCAGCACGTGGAGGAAAATAAATAATGAACACACATCTGGGGTCAGACTGTGAGCTACAGCACCCAGCCTGAACTCACTGAGTAAAGGACAGGCAGTGACTAACAGCACATGTGGATTGAGCTCTGGGGAGCTTTTCCAAGCTGTCCCACCCTAAGCATCCTGTCCACCTTGCTATGGGAGCCTCCCACACTGACAAGAGATGATGTGTGCTTCTATCCCACACTACCTGTCTGACACGGCAGCTGAACAAGCAATTCAAAGTTTGGGGCTACATTTTCACTTGCAGAAGGTTTAAAATTTCTCCTGATGCCACTATTACAGTAAGGGACAGCTTGGATAGGTAGGAAATATGTTTGACATCTGGTTTTGCTCATCTGAGCTTCAGCTGTTAGAGCTCTCCAGTAAAACCCTTTCCTGAGCACCTGGGTACACAACAGGGCATGCAGGTGTGATCCAAATATCCTTGTCTTATTCTCAAAGGTGATTTGGCTCTTTGGACTGCCCCCAGACCACAGCCCCTCAGAGGGAAGGGTTTGTGCTTCCCAGTAAAGCATGGGAGGCATTTGTAAGGGCAAGATGGAAAAAGAGGCAGATAACTTGGGCTTTGTTTTGCCTCATCTATTGAAGGTATCTGCATAAAAGACCTTCCATAGTGTGTCCTTCCTATATTCATAAGCAAAGGCTCAAAGGACCTATCCAGACCTGCAGAGCACAGGCTGTACATCCTCACTCAGCATCTCTCATGCCTGGTAGGATGTGAACCATCTTTCAGGAACCTGGAGGACTGCAGGAGAAGCTCCTGACAAGAGGCTGTCTCACAGCTTTTCTTCCTCTTGCCCAGGTGCAAAGGTACATTAGCACAGTGACTCTGCTCAGTGTTACATCACATTGCTCCCACCAGGAATTACACAAATGTAAGGAGATCTTGGACTCCCTTCAGGTTTTCACCCAACATCTTCAAGCTCCTACTGCTTGCACTGAAGGTCTGTGGAGATGAGAGACAGAATCACAGAATCTGTGGAGCTGGAAGGGACCCACAAGGATTGTCGAGTCCAGCTCCTGGCCCTGCACAGAACCATCCCCAAGAGTTCAAACCATGAGAAGGGACGAGTCTTTTCTTCTCCTGAGTTTTGGGCATATGGGCAACAACAAAGCACCTAATTTTGTTTTGTCTGTTCTCCAGAAGTGCCGCGTGTTTCATTGAGCAGCGGCGGAAGCACGCGAACAACACACAGCCCACACAGGGAAAAAACCGGCCTGGAAAAGTGGCAGGAAGGGAAGAATTTGACAGTTTTAATTCAATTTGTGTCTTTCATATTGCATGGGCTCTCTCTGCTCATGCCACACAGTACACAAGCAGCACACACAGCAAATCTCTGTCCACCGAACTGGGAAAAATAAAGACAGAAAAGCTGAAAATACAGATTCAGTTATGGCTCCCCTCTGATCTCAGCATGCTTCACATTTAGGGTTCATGGAGTACCTCAGTACAGCAAGCACACTGGCAACTGCTACATCTTCACAACTGCCACATGGGCAGCAAGAGCCAAAATCCTTGTGTGCAACACTGAAATTCCCCTTTGCAGCTCTCTGAAAAGCCCCCAAGGCTGCCCCCAGAGACAGCCTTTGGATTATAGGAGATGAGTACCAGGGCTTCTGCTGCTCTGAATGTGTTTTAATTTTAACCTAAACTTTCAGTGGGAAGGAAGACAATTTCTGCTTCTTTTCACTGCAAGGATAGCCAACAAAATGTGAACTGAAGGTTGGGCAGAAAAGCTGAGGAAGCAAGAGAGAGGGTGTTGCAAGTCACGTGTGGACTCCAGCATATGGATAACAGTCACACATAAATAAGGAAATCAAATGTCAGTCCCCTACTACCCTGTCCAAAATTAATCTCTCCACTGATTCCCAAGAATATGCAGCTTCAAAAGCTGAGTGTCTGCTCGCAGGAACAGGCAGACAGTAGAAAACACACACAGGGAAATAACTGGAGTTGGTCCTGCTCCTCTTTTACCCAAAGTTCTTTTTATTGAGTGCTTTTCACTGAGCTGTACGAGCAAAGGAAGCAGGAGAGGAAGGGGGCAGAGGGAGGAGGGAAGGGGGAAATACAACATCAGCTCTACCAAAGGAAAGGCATGGTGGGGAAACAGAAGAGCTGGCTGCAGATCATTCCCAGCCAGACAAGTGAAAACAAGCAACAAAAAGGACTAACACATGGAGATCAGCAAAAGGAAAACCAGCACACAGGGGAAAGACCAAGAAAAGAAATTTTACACACTGTAATCTTCCGTCAAGTTCACGTCTAACTTGGAGAGCATCAAATCTCAATTTCAGCAAAAAAGATCCAGGGTTGAATTAGTCAGCCCAGAAAGGATATTTAGTCACCACCTCTAATCAGCCTCCTATCACAACCAAGGACATGCCAAATATCTGAAGTAGACTAGGTTTAAAAACTAAAACAGTACCAGAAATAGTAACAATTCCTGGCTGAGTCACATCTTAAGCTACACACATTACCCATTCAAAGGATTTAATCTGAACATTGTTATTGTTGAAACTTGTTGGTTTGCCTTATTTTGGTAGCTCAGATGAGTAGGAACAACATTTCCTGTACTATGGACGAGATGCTTTTTGATCGTTACAGGGTTTTTCCTTCCTCCTGTTCCCAGCCTCCAAACACCTCTATTGATGGGAACTTTCCTTGCAGACAGTGTCCTTCCCAAGGACAAACCTAGAGAAAAGATGATTTTCCTTAGAGTTTTAACAGAGACATGGAGGCTGATGAAAATGTTTCCTTGGGTGTATGCACTGTGTGAGCCAATGAAGCTGCAACTAAATGTCTTCACTCTTTCTCCTGTAACTTGATACCTGGCTTTAGCAATCCCTCCAGCTCTTGAATTAGGAATGGAAAATATGAGAGCTCTGTTTCACAGCAAAGGTTTAGAGACAGGGGGAAGGAAAAAAAAATAGGACATATTAGGGCTACTTGCAAATGGTATTTGCTTTAGACTGGACTTAAACACCTGACAACACCACATTGCAGGCTCTGTGTACCCACACAGACCTATGGAACCCATGCTACAAAGCACTGCCCAGCCATGTCAGAGCTAGTGGTTTGAAGACTGACCCCAAACCAAGCCTAAAGCCTGATTTCTAAAGCAATTCCCCTTACTTTTTACCTCTGTGCTCCAACAGCTCTGGGTGCAAATAATGGCATTTGAAAGCAAACAGCTTTTTTTCCCTTAGCCTACTGCTAAGGGAGCAAGATATTCAAAACTCCAAATGCTGTTTTTGTGCATAACTGCAGTTTGTGACGAGAGTAAAACAGGATGCTGGGCTGAAAGCTTTATGAAAATGGTGCCTGTAATCGTCACACTCATTTCCAAGCCCTTTGAAAAATATTTTTAAAGCATCTGTCTAGTTCCATCTCAAGAAGCCTTCCCCAAACAGGAGCACTCTGTGGTGTCCCTGGCCTTCCCAGCCTGCTCTCGTGCACCAGGGAAGGGTACAGCAGGAAAAACCTTTTCCCTGAGCCTTGTGGCTCAGCCATTTCAGTGACACAATTACAGCCCTTGCCAAGGAGCTTGCATCATGTAACACGCTGCGAGGCTTTTCACGGCTCCGAGCTTCCCTTCGGGGGCCCATCCATCCCCGAGCACCCTGCTGCAAAACACTGCAGCTCCAGCCCCCGCCAGCTTCTCCCACCTCCTCAGCAACAGGAGAAGGGATCCTGCACCTCTTCTGCTCCTTCAGCCCTGCTGCCTTCCAGTGCTTACAGGGAAGGATGACTGGCACCTTGCAGAATATCACCAGTCGTCCTCACAAACAGGTTTGGATGTAAATCAGGTGGGGAAGTGACAGAAAACCAGAAAAAAACCACTTTTGCTGTGTTTTCAGGGCTATGAATTTGTGGTGCTGCTGCCTGTTTGACAGAGGTCAAATTTTACTAAGGCAGGATTACACACTGTCCGTGGAGCCATACGATGCCAATGGCAGGTAGTGCTGAAGATCCAGGTGGAAACAAAGCTTAACTTTGCCTTCTTCTTCTGATTTACAGGCTGGTGACAAGATTTCTAAACCAACAGGCTATAGCCATGCCATGCCATGTATCAATAAAGCTGGAGCTTTGCTGGGATCATGAGGAACGAGCAGTGCGCGCTGCGAACTCCAAGAGTACAAAACCCCAGCAAATGAAGCAGTTTGTTCCTGAGCTGAGGTTTGTAGAGATCTGATGAGCTGCAGGATATTGGCTCTCCATCTTGCTTCCAGCTGCTTCTACAGATGTCCAGGCTCCTCACTGCCAAGAAGAGCTAGGAGGCTAGTGAAAGCAGCTGGAAGAGAAGGAGGTGGAGGAGGAGTCAGGCTTGCACCCTCTGGGGAGGGCACAAAGAGGAGGAGGAGGGAAGCAAGCACTGCCCACACATGCTCTACAACTCTGGCTGAAGGTGCTGACCACTGGGAAAAGGCATAATGTCCACGGAGAAGGGAATGAGGAACTCTGGAGTATTTTTTCTTTCTTTTTTTTCCCCTTTTTTCTTTCTTTTTAAGGAAGCTAGGGATGAAAATTAGGTCATTGAGTAGCATCTCTGCAAGAATGTGGGAGCAAGGAGGGCAGAGATTCAAGAAAGAACCAACAAGGAAAGGGAGGGAGCCAGAGAATCAGAGAGAAATCAAAGTGATCAAATATTAGTGGTGTATGCAAGAGCAAGAGAATCACTGAGCAGATGGGAGGAGGGAAGAAGAAATGATTAATAGGGAGTGTGAGGCCCTTCCCCCTCCCTCAAGCAGGACTAATCACGTGGAAGACAGCTAAAATCTTACTTCCTAGTATCGCTTTGCTGCGGTAGCTGCTACATGATGGAGGAGAGCAAACCCACCCCCAAGACAAAAATCTCCCTAAAAGATGGGAACAAACCCCTCAGAACAACACAGCCATGATGTTTTGGCCGCTGGTGCTAAAGGGACATCTGTGAGGAAGGATCTGTCATATCCTGAGAGCTGATACCTGGTGTTCCTGCAGGACCACCAAGCCCCTCAGTGAGTCTAAAGCCACAATTCTGCTTTCACCCTGGTCACCCCTCCTGCCTCCAGCCTTAGAGAGGAAAATGACTGCCCTTTCCATGCAAGCCAAATGCATATGTTCAACTTCCCTACAGCAGCAGCCAAAAAAAATCTCATTGCCTGACATCAGAGCACACCTCTGACCAAGCATTTGTGGGGCCCCACCTGGGTAGGAATGTGCTGCACAGGCTGAGCTCTGCCATGACCAAGTCAGCTCTGCAGCTGCCCTGCTCTCCTCGACTCTCTGGGCCAGAGCCAGCTCTCCTGCAAGGGGAAGCACAGGCTCCCTTCCCACCATGTGTTTCTCAGCCTTGGCCATCACAAAGCAGGAGAGAGGAAGGGCCATTGCCACAGAAACAGTTCCAGAGAAATCCATTTGCTCAAAAGAGGCTCCCGTGGATTTCTGGTGACAGCCTGTCACTGGGACTGCTCTGCACAAAGCTCCCACAAGGCTCAAGTACACAGTCCTCTTCCTGAAATATATGCTAAACAGCTTATTCCTTCCCACATTTTACAGGTGCTAACATGTTCATCCATCCCCTCACTTTTTTCTTCCATGGACTGAGCAACCCCAATACTTACACTTTTTCTGTATAGGTCATGTCTGCTAAATCATCCATTCATGCTATTTTCCTCCCTTTTTTTTTTTTTTTGACCCACTTTTGAGTTGTTTTGCTGTTTTTAAGGCTGTGAGCAGAAAACTGGTTCAAGACTCCAGCTGAGACCTCACCAAGCTGAGCTGAGTGGAAGGATCACTGTATCCTTTTGGTTATAAACTTCAGCTTGCCTTTTTCACAACTGTACGAGGTCGGTGACTCACAGTCAGCCTGGAATCCACCATCAACTCCATCCCCCTCTGCAGAGCTGCTGCTCAGTCAGCCATCTCCCATTCTGGATCTGGGCAGCCCATTATTCCCACCTAAATGAATAACTTTGTGCTTGTAACCTCTTATTTTTTCCAAGTGATTTCTCCACTTGGTCAAGATTCTAAATTCTAACCATGTTCTCAAGAAAACTCAGAGCTCCTCCCACGTCAGAATAATTTGCAAGTGTAATCAGCACCCAGAGCAGAAAAATCCCCACTGTGTGTCACTTCTGGGGAGGGCACACAGGAACTGACCACTGTAGACACAAACTGGTCCTCGAGTGTTTGTGATATTGTACCCCACAACATCCAGTCCCTGGAATTTCCCTGGGAGTAACCTGAGACTCACAATAAAGTATGGAAGACAAAGTTGTGAGGGATATCCTGCAAATATGCTCTGCTCATGGTGGACCACTGTGCTCTGCCACAGGACATAATAAAAATAATTCAGATCAAGAGCCATGCTGCTATTTAACCCAGTGTAAGGGAGATGACTGCAGTTGATTTAAAAAAAACAAAAAACAGGTGCAAAAAAAGCCTCAGCAAGGCAAAAGTGAAAAGGAAAATTTGCCTGATCATGATGGTGGAGCATCCATCAGAACTAACAGGAAACAGGCAGGTTCCCCTAAAAACTTTCACCAGCAAGCATCACTCTTTCTACAGTATTCATCACAGCTATTTCAATCCATACAAGACATGGTTTCCACCAGACATGGTTTCTCTCCAGGGCTTTGACATGGCACTGTGATGGCAAATATCTTTAGACTGATACAAAGTGAGCAAAAATTCAACTGTGGCTAAAGGCGAGGAGGCAGAGATAGGCAGAAGGCGTGGCTGTGTTTGCCTCAGACAACTGACCTGGAAAAAAGGACCTGAAGACATTTCACACCCAAGTCCTGGTCACCACATATAGCTCATGGGCAATATGGCAGAAGGGCACTTTGATCCCAAGCAGTGTTTTAGGGCAGCAAATTGCAGCTGTCCTAGAGGATGCTGCTTATTAATCCTGCAGCAAAACATACTGGGCTATAAATTCCATCAATTGCCCACTGTTTAAAGAAATTAGTTTTCTTTAGAAGAGGAGCATGCTGTTATAAACACACCTGACTCAAGTCCATCTGATCCCTCCCCCCATTTATGCAGGTGGAAAAACCTTTGACTTTACACTGAGAAAAGCAATGCTCAAAATTTGACATGTCCTTTTACTCCCAGTGCTGACAAAAAGACAAAGAAAAGTACAAAACCTAGTCTGTGTTAGCTGTTAGAGATTTGAATCAGTAGCAGATGGGACAAGCCCAAATGCCAGGAAGGTGAGGAAATCCTGGATCCTAGGAACTTCCAGCAGAAAAATATCTAGTCATAATGCCAGTGGGAGCTCCAACATTTTGCTTATTAATAAAAAGCTTTTTTTAGTAGGGTATATGGCAGCAAGATTGCCAAGAGATTATTCATAATCACAGCACTGCAAACCTTTGCTTTGGTCAGTTTTAGCCCCAGAATGTCCAACCTCTGAGGCCAGATGGTGTAAGCACTGATAAACTAAACAGGACCCATGGTGTTCTGAAAGATGATGACAGTGATAGTCTAGAAAGGCACCCCAAAGAGTATTTTATGTATTTTATTTATTCCTTTATGCCAGATCATTTCAAAATTGCTGCAGGAGACTGCAGTAGAGACAAATTTAAAGTTTTGTTTGTTTGTTTATATTTAAGGTACAGGAGACTCACCAAATGAAGGCAACAGTATCGGGAGGGAGAGAAGAGAAAAAAAAAGAGTTCAATACTCCCCCTCATTTTCTGAGGATTTCTTTCCTAAGCTTGACAGAGCTTTATGACTCTCCCGAGCAGGAAGATTTACTGCATTGGGAAGTGCAGGGTGGAGTGCTCCAGCAGAACCGGACCAGCGCTAGAGCCGGATCTGAAGTGATGTCAGGAAATGGGTGGGGGCAGGCGAGGGGAGCACAGCGAGTGACATCGCCCACAAGCAGGAAACTCGCTTGGCAACATTGCTGGAAAACCGGAGGTATACAGGAGTAAAACCCCATAAAGCAGTGCTCCCACTGCTGATGTGCTCAAACAAAAGAGGACATTGCCAGCTCCTGTGACACGCTGCTCTGAGCTCTGCTATCATGTGATAGCGAGGGAATGGAAAAGCACCACAGAACACCCACCCCATAAAGGTAAGAAGGATGCAGGAGGAAGGGAAGGAAAAAAGCATCCTGTAGCTGTAAGGGGAAGTATTACAGGGGTAGTTCGCCCAGAGGTGGCAAGGGCCAGGAGGCTTCACAGGCAGCACCAGCCCAAGCCAGAGGCAGCTGCAGTGCTACAGCACTTTTAGGGGAAAACATAGCAAGGCAGAGGTGAAACAGCAAAGCCTTTAGCACCTGCAGACGGGCCAGCAAATCCCCTAAACCCCACAGAGAAGGAGAGACAGAGGAATCACCCCTGTGGGTCTGGTTCCCAGAGTTTGGGGCTCTCACATAACCAGCATCACTCCTCAGTGTGTAGCAGGGGCTGAAGGGATCAGGGAGCCCCTGGAAGGACAGGGCTGGATGTGGCACAATAGGATGTGCTGCAGCAGCTTGCAGGGGTTCCTACACCCAGGAGTTACCTAGAGACAAGCAGCCTCGAGTACAGGAGCTGCCAGGATGGGAATGTAACCACTGCAGTCACTGCTGCCCTCCTCTTGAACCCAGAGATTGTGGGGGTCTGGCTCTGCACACACATCCATGTCTGCACACACAGCCCTGTGCCAGGCATCTTACAAGCCAAACAGATATGTCAGAGGGATGGGAAAAGGAAATACAGTCCTCAGGAATTAAACAGCAAAAGGAATAGCAAATGTAAGAGGGCAAGAGGAACATTGAAAGGCTGGGCACTCAGCTCAGGTCTCCCATCAGATTTGTCCTCCCATCCCAACACCCCCTGCTCTCCTCTCCTGTATTCCAGTCCACTGGAAGACACCTGTTTTGGGGGAATGTATAAAAAATTATTCTGCAAAGCACCTATGCTATTGAGAAGGTTAAGTACTAACTAAAACGTTTTTCCCTCTGAAGAAACCAGTAAACTCAAAAGCAACACAAAGCAGCTTCAGAAGCCAAAAAAAAGTATTAGCATAGCAGAATAATGACAAATTTGGAGCAGCAGAGATAAGATGGATGTTCATATAACATAGACAAGAATTAAAGCAAACACATCCAAAACCAAGTTAATTCAAAGGAATGAAAGTCTCAGAAGTTATCGATATTCTCACAACAGTTTGTGGTCATAAAACTCTAGGTACCAAAGAATCACAATCAGGTCTTCTATTTAAGAGCACCTTGGCCTGGAAAGATTCCTCTGTGGGCATCAGATGGCTTTTGGTGAGCAAACAGGAGTGTGAGATGCCTAAACAGCTCTGCACCACACACAGAGACTCAAAGGGACAAGTGAGTAGCTCTAAGAGCTCAACAAGGTTAGGAGCAAGAGGATCACAAATGGAAATTTTACCTACAGCAGGTCTGACTTTTCACCAAGGCCCATATGTAAAAGAAACAAAAAAAGCCTCAAAGACTACACATGCCTTGGAGCATCCTACTCAGTATGCAAAAATGTTCTATTTCACATGCACAGTATCCCCAAAACCTGGATGTTTTTTCATTACTTCATTTCACTACCAAGTAGTTATTCACTGAAAACACAGGGCTGAACCTCCTTACATTATTCTACTAAGCGAAATAAATTTAAAAATAATAATAATAAAAGCTTCCTTCCTCCATTATAGCCACAGAGAGAACTGTAAGATTACTTTCCATAGCTGGTTTTTCTCATACACTTACACAGATATGCACATCTAAGAAGTGAAGGCCCAATTAAAATGTAAGTGCTGGCACTTTTGGACAGAAATTTCCCCTTCCAAACCAGCATGCTCACAGGACAACCCAGTCCTGCACATTCATGACAAATATCACTGGTGCTTTAGCAATCTAATGTCAGGCAGGCAGGTGATTTAAAACCACATATCTGACTCTCCAAGAGATAGAAATTGCTTGGATATGCTCAGTAAAAACACAGCTAATGCTGAGAGTGTATTCTTTTTGAGACTGTTTAATTAGGCTATGAGCCACACATGCTACAATTCACAATGAAGCTTGGAGAGAACCAAGCTCTATTTACAACTGCAAGATGGTGAGGTATGGCCCCCATGGCTTAGAGGAATCTGGTTTTCCCACTGATCAAAAGAAGTCAAAATTAGAGGCACAAAATCAATCAGTTGTGGCTGTCTGAGTGGTATTTGGAAAGCTACTGTGGGCACCATAACCTAAAACTCCCTGTGTACACTGTCTCTGCCAGGCAAAACCAGTACAGTCACTACCCAAAACTAGAATCACCAGTTTGGTTTAATTTTGTATGTCTAGTTATTGGAAATTCTCTCCCTCTTTAGGTGTCTATGCTCCTGCTTAATTACCCCAAGTCTCTGCCTCTGGGCAGTGGCAACTCCTGTAGTCACACACCCATATCTTCTGTCATGGGAAGGAAAATATCTTCTACCCCCTTGACACACCATGCCTAAAACTCTTTTTAAAAAAGGGTCAGCAGGTGACACTGACTCCATTACAGTCAGTAGCAGCTGACTTTCCAGGGCCCAGGTTTCATGCCAACTGTTCAGCTGATGTCCCAAAAACACGATCATCTCCATGGAGTAATTAGCATGTTTTAGTGGCTGGTGGCTTCAAAATCTGCACAAAGTTCAGCAGCATTAAAAGCACCAGACTTTCCTTTTGCCTTGCTTTGCAGTTTGTCTTCAAATCTGAAAGCAAATCTCAGTTTTTCGTGGTTTAGATTTGAAATCATGCACAGATTTCAAATCTATTTTGTGACTAATTTCAAATCTAATTTTGTGACATTTATGCCTTTCAAACCACTGCTGAAATCTGTCCATTAAAAAATTTATTAAAAAGAAAACCTGAAATCAAACAGATTTTGACCTGTTTCTGGAACAGAAAGAGGAAAACAGAAGAAAAAGTGGTTTTGGTATATACAACCAACCAAACCCAAAGCTTTGAGAAGAGCATGCACTCCTAGAAGGAACACATGTCACTAAAATATATTTCTGTGCTCATGGATACCTAAACACAAAGAGTCACTTTACACCTGGAGTTTTACCCCAAAATCAGCCCTCCTAAACCCATCAGCACTGTATGATCATAAGTAAGTAAAAATTCAACCTCTTAGGCAAAGTCAAACTGACTGAAAAAAAGCTGAAGTGTGAATTCACTGTCAGAGAGTGGCAGCTCAAAGGACCAGACAAAATGCACACCAAAGCTCAAGCTGAAATAACAAAAATGCAAAGACATCCTCTTCTCCTTGGAACCTCCACACACACAGCTTTCCTTCAATTAATTCATCAGTAATTTTTGCCACTGTGAGTTTTTTGGTATATCACCCACCAGAAGTCTTGCTAACAGTATAAAAATCATCAGCAACCATGGCAAGAAAAACAGTTTAAGGCTTGAGCTCCTTGGATCCCCCCAGAAGGAGGTCACTTCAATTTAGGGCTGAATGACCCAGTCACAAGCCCATAAGGGTATTCTGCCCATATTGATGCCCACACAGATTAAGAAGAATGCTTTGTTAATGGTTTAGTTAAGGGGTTTTGGCCTTTCTTTTTCATCACACAGTTTTCAAAAGACTATTAAGCATGCTGTACTGGTAACAGATGAAAAAAGAAATGTATGAATATTTTGGCTTGGGCATTCATTAAGAACACAGAGAGCAGTATAAGGCTTCCTGCTCCTTGATACCATCCAGTGTGAGACCTTACACTTCCATGCCTCCAGCCATCCCCCCTTTAGCTGTGATCTGGGCAGCTCCTGCCAGGCAAGCAGGGTCAGGTTGGGTTAATACAGCAAAGGAGAGGCCCCTGGGGAAAGATCCAAGTGCTGCAGATCCTAGAGCTGGTAGTGATGGAGCAGCACTGCTCTGCTCTCTCATGGACTGCCTACCCCCAGGGAAGCTGCTGTGAAGATCTGCACAGGCATCTCACAGCTCTGAGCAGACACCGAAGGAGATATGGACACCCTTACACAACACACACAGCTCTGCTTTCAGAGCTGGTACCACATCATCCATCCAGGAGAGGATAAAGCAGAGCATCACCCTGTGCCTCACCCTGCACACACCAAGCCTTGGCTCATAGTCTGCCCTATAACCAAACCTGGGTATGGAAAGCTGAACCAAAGAATGTGCAATTTTTCTAACTCAGGAGAGAAAAAAAACAGCCAGCAACCAACAGTCTGTGCTCTGCAGAGAAATTTAACTTCCCAGCCAGCCAACTGCTAAACCCTCATGTCTTTATCAGCTTCTGTTTGGGTTAAGTTCTTCACTGTTTCTACAGGATACAGTGAAATTCTCCCTTTTCATCCCAAAGCCTGATGTGCTGCCATGTCCCACCCCACGCCAGGCTGTGGCAGAGGAGAGAGGAACAGCTCCCCTCCACAAGTGTCCACAGTGCAAAGGGTGTTAGGGTCTGTCATTAAGTCTATTAGAAGTATGCACCCCTGAGTTATTTTTGTGTTACTAATGCCACGTGGGGGGAAAGGTGCCTGGAAAGCATCAAAACTCTTCTTCAGTATTTGTGAACAAGCTCCAAAATCCTTTGGGAAAACTTACAGCAACCCTTCGTCTCAGTTGATAACATGACTTGGTTTATACACCCAGTGTACATGGGGTAATTCCTGCCACCCCTGTCAATTTGACTTGACTGGAGATGATACAAACTCTGAGAGGGACAAGTTTCACAAAAAAACTTTGTAATCCTTGCAACAAAAGAGAACTCTAAGAGTCAGATGAGGAAAATCCCCAGAACTCTCAAATATCGCCCCCGCAGAGTCAAGGTGATTTCAGAGTCACGCAGCTTTAATAATGGGACTTCCTCAGGGACACAGCATTAAACATTTAGAGAAAGCATTTGAAAAGAAACTGTATCATCACCCTGAGTTCTAATCTTTTCACTTTCAGCTACTTACAAGTACTACAAAGTTACTTCTAAATGATGCCAGAGTGACGATGCTTGGCATTTTGCAGGGGGCAAGGCTGAGGGGGAGACACACTCAGCTTCTCTCTCATTAGTATGTCCTACAGAAAAAGTTCAGATTTTAATTTTTCTTGAGTGACATCTTTAATTTATCCATCCACTGGGCTGTTTTTAACATTAAAGAACAGTGCCTTCGATAGAACACTATATGAAACCCAAAAGAACTATCAAAACAAGCCCCAAAAATGCAGTTTCACTTTCCCCTGGTCTTGCACTAGGTAGTCCATTGGAAACTCAGCCTTCTCAAAAGCATATATGAAAATGGAGGGGACAGGAAGAGAAAGCAAAAGCAAACCACAGAAGTCCTTTTCTGTTGCAGCTGCCTGTAGGCTCCAGGATCATTGCCACACACACTCTTTGTGTTCTCAGGAGGAAGAAACAACTGGATTATTCTATAAAGCTGACAGGAGTGAAGTATAGGGCAGCATAACTTCAAGTTGCCTTTTGATGTTGTTACAAGAAAATCTCCAGATAAATCATTACGAGAGTCTTTAAAAATTCTCACATCAGGAAATGGCACATAAAATAGGCTCAGGAACTCCCCGTCCATCCCCCAAAAATCAGATCTGAAGCACAGCATCACATTACTGCCAACCTAAGAGCAAGTAGCAAGATCACTAATTGTTAGGAGCTGACAAGTCTGAGATAAATTTTACTCTTAGATGCACATAATTTTTCCCATTGACCTCAAATGTGACATGATACACACCAAATCTCCATATATTCCTTTAATTTTTTTTTCATTATTTGATGAAAAAAATTAGAAGTATTCAACCAACCAGTCTTAGGAAGAGAAACCTTATGCCTTACTTTAAAAAAGCAAAGCCAAAATACTTTTTATCCATTTTATCCAAAGGGAAAGCTAGCCAACTCTGAAGCAAACAATTACAAAATAAAGCAGTGAATAAATCTGTGAAGATTCTATGTCCCTGTGAGATTATATACATATATACTTTCCCTTCAGGTTGCTTTGGAAAATACTACCACCACCGAGGAAATCTGACAGAGTAAAGGGAAAAAAACCCCACAAAAGGCAGAAACAAGTTAAAGAATAAATCGTGAAAGAAAAGCGTTCTCTGTAACGCCTAACTTACAATAACTTTCTAAGTCAAAGCTCATAGATATTTTCAGATTCACATGTTGATCTGTTTTGCTGAAAATAACATTCATTATCCACAAGGAGAAGAAGCCAAGCAGGAGGAGCTGAGCAGACCCTGCCAGGTGCACGGAGCCCATCGCAGGCTCCGCTCAGCTCAGTCCCGGCTCAGCAAAGCCACGCTCCGTGCTTGGCACAGGCTCCTGGCTGCTCTGCACAGCCCTGCCAGAGCCCAGCACAGCAGGAAGAAGCGAGCTGGGGCCAGCAGATGTTCCTAACACTTAGGCCTGTCACGAACAGAAAGGACAAGAAAAGTCTTGAAGAGGCAGCGACTTGTTTTCTTTGTCGGGAGTTGGGAGATGGGGCTGGGGGCAGGGAGCAGGACGGCACCTCTCAGGATTGTTGCTCCTTCAAAGCTCTCTTTGTCACCGTGCCATTGCTCAGCTACCAAAAAGGAAAATAAAATCAGCATTATTGCTACCAAAAAGGAAAATAAAATCAGCGTTATAATTAAAGCCACTCAGCCATTTCGAATCAACGCATTATTGCGAGTAGTGAGAAAACTGAGCTTTTAGTGGGAGAAACAAACATTTTAATTGCAAGAACTTTTTTTGTGTGTGTGTGTGGTTTTTTTGGGGTTTGGGGTTTTTTTTGCTTTTTTTGGTGTTTTTTTTTTCCCCTCCAAATCATGCTATTTTATTTCGGGTAAAAAAAAAATCCACAAGGAATTTGCACAGGTAAAACTGGGGATGGGGTCTCAACAGGGACCAGCAGAGCTGAAGAGAGGGCTGTGCATTTCACCCAACTGTCCAATAGCACACAAATCCCTGTTCTGCTCAGTGTAGATCCATAAAAGTCCCATTCCTCCTGCTCATCAGCCTACCCCACCCTCTGCGTGGTTTTCTTGATTTCTTCCTCCATACTGGGCTTTCATGGCATTGCCAACAAGAAGAAATCAGTCCATTTCCTGTGCTTGACACCACCCTTAAAACGACCAAACAAGAAGGAGAACCTTTCCAGTCCGATGAAATGTCTGTGGGAACTTTGGGATCCCTCTGGGTGGGACGGGTCTCCTGTTCAATGAGACATGAGCAAGGGAGGATTTGAAGGCATCATGTGCTCCACAGGACTCCCTGCTCACTAAGGAGAAATAATTTGAGAGAATAAAAAAAGGAAGGAGCAAGCTATGGTGGCTTTTCTAAGCTGTGAAACAGGATCACTGTGCCTCCCTCCTTTTTGCTCTTGCTGGTCTCTTCAGCTGGACACCCATGTTTTATGCCAGTAAGATGTGAGGACCTGGCCAAGGTAGAAAACCATGCCTGGAAAATATCCTCAGCTTTTTTGAGCTTAGATAAAGTCAATGTGAGTTGCAAAGTTATTTTGCTCCTTCACTTCGTAGAAGTGTCTTGAACAAGAAAACCCCAAATGCCCAAAATCTACTGGGGACTGCCCTCTGCCTTGTTAAACTCATGCTGTGTGTGCTGCAGCAGACACAGAACAGGTTTGGGAGCAGCTCTTGCAAGGCTCCAGTGGCAGAGGCTGGGAAGAATCCTCCCTCCCTCAGTCTTGCCCAGAGCTGTTGGTGCATGGCATCTCACATTGTGATCAAGCATGGGGAGAAGCCATCCTTATGCTGATTCCTTTCTATTCAGAAAAGTTGTAACATTTCAGAAGCACAGAAGGGGCAAGGGCAGGAGCATGCAACATTTCCAAGTACTGAGAAGCCATTAAATAAGAGCTTCAGTTTGACCACTTTTCTTTCGGGTTTTTTAGCCCTTTATGTTAAACAAAAATCTTGAAAATATCAACCTGCAAGGATCCAAAACCATCTAGGAGCAAAAGGATACCCTCAGCATCATTTCTTTAGAAGCCTTGCAATGTTACTTGGAAGGGTCTGACCACAAGATGTTTCTGAATCTTTGGGGAAGGATAATTCCTTTTAAGATGCATGACAAAACTGTTCCAAAATTACACCTTGATAGCAAACCAGCCTATTTGGGAGCCTTTTTATGACTTTTTCCATAAACCAAAAGCAAATCCATGATCTTTTTCAACTGAATAAAACCTCATATTATTGGATACCTAGCCCCACTAAAGCCAAATGTAACTTCTCTTGATACAGAGTGAACCATAACCTCAACAGCCATCCAGAAGACTTTGGTACATGTGGAGACAAGCAGGGCTGAGTATCCCAAAGGACATTCTGCAGGTTTCCAGCAAGAGGAAACATGCTACAACACGTCTCTGGCTTCTGGGTTAGGTCAAGGCTAGTGTGAGCAGTTCTGGCTAACTCTTACCACCAGCAGAAAATGCAAATGTTACCCACTTGGAGGCAGAGAAAAGGGTACAGACCTTTCCCACCACCTCATCTCCCTATTTAGAGCAGTAGCAGGCTGGTTAAACAAGATGAGAGGCAGTAAAGGAAGGCAAGGGGAAAAGAAAAAACCCAAAACCAACATAAAGGACCTTTCCTACTGCACGTCTCCTCCCAGTTATGGCCTAACACCATCTTCAGGGAGGCTGCAGCTCAGAGATTAACTACCCTTGTGAGCTGGTTTGGTTTTTGGAAGGGGAAGTTTTGCTCAGGGTTGTGATAAGTACTCAGTACTGCTGAAGCGACCTAGGATGAGACCCCTGCTCAGCTACAGCAACTGTAAAAATTCCACAGGCACAAGCCCAGAAAAGGAGGCAGGCTGCAGGGAAGGCAGTGTCTCAGAGCCTACCACCAGAAACACAGAAGGAAAGGGGTCATAAACAGACCTAAGGCAACCTGTTCCAAGGTTTGTACACAGGTCCTGCTGCCCAGGCTGTGCCACACCTGCCCAGGAAGGACAGCTGAAGGGGTCTGCCCTTCTCCTACATGCTGGCAAGTTCAGGTTTGCACAGGGCCAAAGCTGTGATACTGCAGTTGCATGTGGGCTCTGAAGTGTAAGAATTCTGAGAGTTTTGCTCCAGCCAACTTCTCTTGAACAAATCCCTTACCTGAGCTGTCAACTGTTCTGCTACTGCAAGCTCTCAAGCACAAGCTTTCTGACAGCTTGGCTTTTGGTCTCTTCTAAAATTGTCCTGGGCTTTTCTCATAAATCAAGCTCAGTCAGAGCCTGCCACATGCCAGCCCCTCTGGGGAGCAGGATGTCAAGCAGCCACAGGAGTCTCCAAGGACAGCCAGACTCACAGAAAGCCAGGACTTGCCTGGTTTTTAAAGGCCTGTTGCTCACCCGTTCCTACCCCTCTGCAGGATCAGCAATCCCAGCTGTATCCTTATGAGATATACAGATCTACCCCATACCTCCTTTTGATGACTAGGAATTCACCAAGAAGTGTAGGCTCAGACAGGTCCTCGCTTTCTTGCCCATTTTCACAGAAGCTGTGAACTTCTGAGACCTGAGTCCCCACCAGATTTGGTCAAAAGGCTCAAAAACTACTAATAGGACAGACATAGTCCTAGAAAGAGTCCAATTTTTCTTTCCCTCTTGCATTCTTGTCCCTCCCTGCTAAGACAGATTTTATGATTAACCTAGTCTGAATGTACCCTAAAAGCAGATGTAAAAATGTGTACATTAGAAAATGTTAATATTGGCAGATATTCACATTCCTTTCCAGGGTTTCACAAAACTCTTAAATCCCTGGTGACAGGACCTGAATGGAACATGAACTTTTTGCTATCTTTGCAGCCATACAAGAAACAAAGCAGAAGTTGATGCACTATTATTTATGTCCTTGAAATACTTGCTTGGAAGTGTCTTGGATTCAAGAACAGCCCATCAGATAGTTATTCTGGTAGGTTTATCAACTTCTTTTACTTTAACATTCTGATTTTCTGTCACACAACACAATGATTTTCATGTTTGTTTTTCCTGTTACCAGAGCAAACCATTCATTTTTAACTGTTGGTTTTGGCATAGGAGGACTCTAAATTCATAATGGAAATGTATTTTCAGCGGTAGTACTGAACAATAGAAAAGTCTCTTTCAACTGTTGGGTTATGAGGAGAACCAGCTGTAATTAAATTTAAGTCATAGTGGCTCTGTTTCAGAAATGCAACATTCTTCACTAACTTTGCAGTCAAGGAGTTTGTAGCATTTCAGGATAACAGCTACTTTTCTGAAGGCCTTATCTGAAACCAGAACCACAAAATAGTCCCTTTATTCTAGCTTAATTTGATAATGATGAATAACCAAGTGTCTTTCAGTAAACCTTTTCTGGGTGTTGTGGCCATGATGTGGGGTCTCAATGACTTATATCCTACTAATAGAAACGAAATACACAGAAACCTGCAAAAATCTTAGCATTGCCTGGCTCAGGTTCTTTGAACTACATCTACAACTGAATAAAGCAAACATCGGGAATTGAAATCATAATAAAAGTGCTTAATTCAACACATTAGAAAAGTCAAATTTCATCCTCTACTTGATTGACTGTTCTACAGCACTTTAATTGTTCTCCAACTTCCAACAGGGCACGAATGTGAATTCTACAGAGCAGCCAGGATTTCAGAACCTGGAGAGAACGACTGCAGCTGATGAGCTGGGAATCAGAATACCCTTTGGTGTAAGATTTAAAAACCACCTCTCCACTCTGTATGAAGTTATCAGGAATTGCTCTATTACTTCTGTCATTAACCAGCCATTCCTCCCCCCACCTTTGCACCAAATCCTCTCAAGTGCAGCCAGAGATTATCAAAGCCAGCGATAGCCTTTCAACAGCTCGGCCAGTTGAAAAATCGCTCAAGTTCTGCTGCTATCACTGACGTCAGGCTGTTGTTTACTGGAGATGGGATGGTGCCAACATCCACTGAGCTGAAGACAGCAGAGTCCAGCCTCTTTTGGCTGTGCACGAGCAAGAATTCCTTGTGTGTGCTTGCGTGCATGTGCGTGTCTGCTCGCGGGCGCGCACAAACGTGGGGGAAAAGCGCCCAGCTTTTATTTCCCACTGAGATACCAGGCATAAAAACAACGACAGAGGAAAAAAAATACAGCACTTCATCTTCTCTGAGAAATAGAAAAGCACAGAGAGGGAAACACTGCTGGTTTTCTTGTAAGAGCTATCACAGTATGGATGAAAAAATAATTAAAAGCTTAGGATACCCCTAAAATCCTTGCAAAGAAGTTTACACAGTCAAATAATTCAAAAAAGCCCTAATGCCTGTCCATCCATAAAATTTAAATACTTGACAGAATAGAAGAAATAGTCAAGTTTTACAAGGACTCTATAAGCTTTCAGAGTAACTTCATTGCCTTCCTCTTCTAAGACTATGAAAACCCTGGATCAGGTATAAGTACAATTATACAGTTGAATTTTCTCTATCAAAATATTCTAAATCATTAATAGCCAGAGGAAAAACAAAAAAAGAAGAAATCCAACCATGTGTGAGTTTTTTATAACTTTTGTTCATTCACATTATTCTCTGTAAAGGAACACATTACACAAATGGCATCAAATCCTGTTTGCAAGCACAACTTTTATACGGCACAAATATAATTACCTCAATGGCTGTAAGGTTCCATTTCAAGTTTTAAGTATTACACTGTCATTTCTGCCTGGGAGAACACTCCAGCATGTTTGAATTTGAGGAATACAAAAAGCAATTATTGACACCTCAGGTGAAGTTTCCAGTATTTGCATCGAAGCATGGACTGCCCCTGTCATCTGAATGAAAGAATTCACTGTACTGAAGATTTTTTGTTCCACTTAATGGCTTCTTCCCCTTAGCACCTAAACACACACTCCTCTGCCTTCTTACTTCTCATTAATGTATTACAAAAGGATCTTCACCTACACACCGACTCACCCTCCTGATGATTTTAACTCTGTCTTGTCCTCTCTTCCCATGGAACTTTTCTTTCCAGTTTAAGTAATTTTTCACAAGTTTCTATTAAGTCAACTATCTGAAGAGGCTTTGCAGACCATTAATACTGCTCTGTAGGCTAACCATGAACAACATAAATAATTATTTTCCTCTTGATTTAGGGAAGTACCGAGTTTGACATCCCCCTCTCAACATCAGAAGTACAATGCACATAGAAAACACACAAAAGTGGGGGAACTTAATTTGAACTATCAGAAACAATGAACTTTACTCTGCAGGTCCAATGTTCTATATTTTACTTACATTTATCAAGTTAACTACAAAAACAACAAGCTGAGAATCGGCATCTCCATCCCAACCCCCAAGACAGCTAAAACATGAAAGAAACCAAAATATTTAACCTTTAACATAGAATTTTATGAAGAAGGCACACTGACTACAGCATGTAAGTTAGTCAAGACCTTTCAGACAGCCTTCCATCACTGCTGGCCAGTGGTATTAAATTGATACTCTATCAGACAATAAAATACATGCTGCCTTTCTAGTGTGTCAAATTTTGAGGGTTGGTGACAGTTCTCAATTTAAAAGTTTAGGAACTTTTACTCTGAAATGATACATAGCACCTCCTTACATGTCACTGACTGTTTCCTCTCAATTATTTCTCCTCAAAGACACCAGACAGGATATCACCACCTAAAACAAAACTGAGAACTGGCATTTTGAAGTCTAGACACAATTTCCTCTTTTGGAAGCCTCCTCATCTCTGTACCTTCCCCATGTAACCACATTCTCAAGGTGGCCTCATCTAGACCTTCTGTATACAGACAACAGTTCAAAATAACGTTTATTTCTGTACACCAGAACCAAATGCTAATAACTTGCTTGATAACTCTATTGAATTGTCCACCCTAACTTTTAACTTTCACCTTTTCCTTCATATCTCAGGGAAAAGGGGGATGCAGCATGGATCATGCATGCTGTTGGAATGCCAGGACCTGTATCAGTATCTCACACAACTTCCTTAATCCACTATTCCTTGACATGCTTCTCGTGTTCTTGAAAAAAAAAAAAGCTGTTTCTGTGGTGACCTTGGTATTATGTTCTGCAGCTACATCTTTTGGAACTCCTGTGTGCATTCTGTGCTTTGCAATCCGTTCTGATGACAGCCTTTTAAAAAGTACAATTGCATGTGTTACCTACACATATATGTATAATCTATGCATGGCCATATTCCTGGGGCTGTTACCTACATTTCCTACTGCACTCTGTATGTACTGCAAATAGGTTTAGCCTCTGTCTCCATTCAGACTGCAGTTTGACCCTTGTTTAGCTGTGCTCTTCAGCAATTTTACTGCCTTTTCATTAGGGAATGATTTTCACTTGCCTTCTACATGCACACTGCTCTTTGGAGGGAAAAAAAACCCCAAAAACCTCTGTTTCTCACTGTGACAGACTTTCAGTTTTGTCTGTCTGTTATCAATGCTGGGAAGGTTTTTGGTCTAGCACAGAGATGTGTGCAGCACTGCTTTGAAAAAGGGAGCTGAACAGTTGTGATTCCATACCCATGATACAGGAGAGACTCTGAGGGGACTGCAGCTCCCTTTCCCTTTCCCATGTTATATTCAGCAATATATGGATTTAAGAGCACTGAAATAAATTTGAATTCAGTGAACAGCCATTAAGATTCTTGTTTCCCTGAAACTAGAAATCTGTTTTCAATCACTCTTTAACCTAAAGGACTTTAGACAATCCAAAATACTTAAGTTTAGGATTAGCCAAAATCTTAATTTTTAAAGTCAGCAAAAGAAACTTCATGTTTCAGGTCAAACCAATCCATATTTTTGATTCAGCCACAAGATCAAAAGCAACACAGCTAATCACAGCTCTAATAACTTCTATTGCTACTCCTCAACTTGCTAAGTAGTCAAAAATAAAATTCCTATGAATTATTTTTACACTGCTACGTATGGCTAGAGAAAAGTGTCTCAGCTGATCTCTTGTTCTCTCTAAAGAAGCAAGAATACCCCTTTCTTGGGTGGTGCTCCTCTCAGAGCATTCAAACAACTTCCTGGGAGTTTGCAATCTGCTTCATTTCTCCCACTGGAGCCTACAGTAAATCTTGGGGTTTGGGATTCACAGGTTTCATTTTATTTTGTCTGGCAAAATACACTTGAGAATGGCTTCGAGCAATATCAAGGGGAAAAAGGAAACACTTTCTGTAGGCAAGCATTCCAACTGTATCCACTGATCCAGAGGCAGCACAGCAGAGCATGGAGTGATGTGTGAGAATATAGAACATCAAAATATCCTGAATTCAACCAGATCCCATGGAAGGGATCTACTTTAATGCCAATAACATCTCTTTCCAAAGACCCAAGGCATGAGGGAAGGACCACTGGCTGCATTCTCCAGCCTGCACACAGCCTTGGCATCACTGCAGATCACGAAAGCTGATTTTTTTTTTTTTTTGTCACAGTCAGCAACAAAAGCCAGAAAATTACTTCTACTGCCAAGTGTTCTTTCCACAGGCATCAAAACACCAAAAGGACTCTGTGGACTTGTTGACTGCTTAGCCAGAAGCTTGTCTGGACTTCCTGGAACAGAGAGGACACTGAGGGGCTTTGCACCTTCAGTGGTTCTTGGTGAAGTCAGAAACTCACGTCATGAGCATGTTCCACTGGAGTTACACAATCAAATTAAATGCTGTACTGAGTACCCAGTCTCCTCCTTCTCCTTGCCATTCCCTCTCACACACACAGTGGGAGAACCTACTTCAGCTGCTCCCAGATATCCCTCACTAACCCAAGTTTTGGTTCCCCACTGAAAAGGAAAAGCTTCTTCATGGTATTCCCTTCTTCAGGGTCAAGAAGCTCAAGGTCATTGCAGTCCTGAAGGCCTCAAGTCAGAAAAATGGCACAAGTTGTCTTCCCAGAGGCCAGCCTGCTTCATGTGGCTGTGCTGGAAGGAGGCACAGGCAGACTGACACTGGCCCCATGCACAGCTTCTGCTGCCTGTGCCTGTAAAGGTGCCAGGGCTGGACACAGTTAAATACCCCAGGCTCAGGGAAAGCCCCAGGGATTTCCAAGCCACAGCTGCTACACCATTTGTACAGTGGAGAAAGGTCATAGCAGGTAGAAAGATGCAGAAGGAGCTGGCAAAGGATTGGAAGTTGTTCCTTGCTGTCCTTTTCTAGGCAGTGGCAGATGATCTCGCTGTCTCAGGTGTCCTGAACAATAGCTGTGGAGCCAGGCCCTGTTTTGGTGGTAGAAAAGGAACTGGCTTTCTGGGGAGAGCCAGAGACAAGCCAAGCCAGTTTCAGACTGTCATTTTTCCTACTGCCTTATTCTGCTCAAATCACAAGCTAGAAAAACTGGAAAGGTAAGCAGTCCAAATTAATGGGAACATCAAGTGAACTGGTTTGTTTGCACATGGGTTTGACTGGAATAGGGAGCACAATTCCAGCTGTGGGCACTAGCTTTGCAGACATTTCCTTAACTTACCTTTCTACCAGAGAAAGCCATATGCAGGCCTGAATTATTCCTGGTCTGTCCCCCAAAACACATCATAGTCTCTTGAAGCTTCATCCTTGCGTGGCACCCATGACCACAACTCTTATTATTGGATGGCAACATTCATATCCTACCAGCTCACTCTTCCAACTCCATATAATTAGGGGGAAAAAAAAATCAGGGACACCACAGAGCAGGAAGTTGGCTTTTTGCTCACACTGCTCTTCATGCATTATTGTTGCCACATCTTACCTGCAGCATTGCATTTGCCCACCGAAAGGATATTTTTCTTAAGGAAGAAAAAGCAGTTCTTTGGAGTCCTACAACTGGTAGGAAATAATCAATTTAAGACTAATGATTAAAAAATCCCCAGGTATATATTTATAATTAATTTCTACCATAGAGCAGACTTCACCAGATGCTCAATTGCATTTCATCCTTAAGAGCAAACAAGAGCTGCTGCAGATGGGCAGATCGTGGTGTCCTGCTTAACTATCCCTGAGACCACTGTGGTACAATGATTCTACTTGCTAAAAGCAATAACTTAAAGTAAGCACCACAAAGGGAAGAAAAGTGACATGGATCTTGCACATAATTCCTCTTAAAATTTTTTTTATTTAAAATATTTTATAAACTGCAGGGTGGAGCCACATTCTGCAGACAGGGAAATTTGAGCATAGTGGCTTTGCTGCAAAATTCAGGGAGAGAGGGAGTGCCTGATATCCCTGTGCACACCAAGGGCTGCCCATCCTCACTGTATTCCACATTATCAGCAATCCCAGAAAGCAGCTGCTCCTGTGTGCACATTAGAAACCTGAGTGAGAACATAAATGAGCCTAACTGCCTTGCACACTTTAAAACTACAGCATCACATAAATGCAAGTCATTGCCATTAGAAGTTTAGGGGGAAAAAAAGTCCCCACCTGCCAAATTCAGCTCTGTGGTCTACTGCTGAGTTTTAATGACAACTGCTGCATCTTGGAAAGCTGCTCAATAATAAGGTAGTACATTTTCCCTCCAGGACCAGAAATCAGGTACTGTCATTTATCTACACAAAAGGCATACGTAGGAAAATATCCCAAAGCCATGTGTCTCATGCAGCAATCAAAATCTTGGACACCCTCTGCACACATAAATTTGCTATTATTACAATATATTTCAGTTGGTCAGCATGCTAAAAATCTCCACTCAAGATTTCTGGCTTTTCCAATTAAGCTTATAGACAAAAAGTCCTTTTTTTCCTTTTAATGACACTGCCATTTATTGCAAAGCTATGATGAGTTCTTATCTCATTGTGGTGCCCCGTTGGTAACTCATTATTCACTGAACTTCACTTTTTGATGTATGATGAACAGCAACATATACTTAAATAGTTCTATTTAAACTGGCCCTCTAGCTGAAACAAATCATTCCAAGAGCAGCACTGCATTACACTCAGAAGTGCTCAAAAGCTTAGGATACGATATTCTACAGTATTCACAGAGCTTAATATCTTCAAATAGAAGTTACTCAAGCTGATGTATCTCTCATTAAGTCCAAGTTCTTCCAAACAAGAAGCGAATGACTGATAGTCAGAGATTAGCAGGGCCAACACAGTGAGAGATCACACTCTGTGGCCACAAGCAAACCTGAGAGGGCTCAGCCCCCCCCAGCCCAGCATCCCTGTCTGAGAGCCCCAAATTCCCCCTCATTCATCACCAGGTCTGTTTAGTGCTGATGGCTAACAGAGCATTGACTGCTCCTTCTAGGCCACAGCTGCAACACAAGCTTTCAGATTTTGTGCAAGATGGAAAAACAAGAGAACGCACAACAACAAAAATCCCCAGAGGCAGGAAACAACACATGTAGTAGCACAGCTCCAAGCCTCTCCCCCACCCCTCCACTTACTCTCCAGAGGGTAAAGTGAGATGTCAGGTCATTTCCTGCCTGGATCAGGTTCTTTGCTGTGCCTAACATTGAAGGGATTGGCTTGAGAATTCAAATTAGTTAAAGGCGCGAGTCTAGTTTGGGATGTTTAGAAATACTTTGGAAAGTGAAATATGGTCACTGGCCTGGCCTGTTCCTAGCAGCTTCCTACATCAGATGCTTCTGGCACACTGGTATTTCTGGAGAGGAGGAGCCAGATTCACATGTCCTAAATTGCACCTAAGTCAGTGTATCTTGTATTTCCTTCCATCTGACTCCTGTGCCTTAGGCACAATCTAGGTCATGGGGACCTGGTCTTCAGCCTCTCAACAGGTGGAAATACCCACAGCTGACTCGGGCTAGAAGATACTGAACACTTTACAGGACAAACTACGCCTGCTGAGTGCACTCACACACACATGGGAGAGCAATTCTTCTGCCTCAGGGGTCCCCAGACTGTAAACTCTGACCCACGACACAGAGAAAAGCAAAGCTGAATTTATACACGTGGAGTGTGTTCCAACTGGGCACTGCAGGTGAGGTGTGCAATGTGAGCCTCCTCCACCTGCTGACTGTGCTCTGCAGGATCCAGAAGCCAGTTTTCAAAGCAAGAGACTGAACAAAACACCCCTCATCCCTGTTACCAATGTAGTGCATACTGAAGTCAAACTACTGAAATGTTTCCAAAAGTATAGGGAGTGTTACTTCCTTTCCAAAGCTGTTATGTATCAGGAAAGATCATAATCAGATAATATCTCAGGCACAGGTAAGAAAGATGTCAGTTAATACATCCAATCCTTTTCACATGCAAGCACACACCCTGAAATAAGCCAAAAATGCTAATTGTGTTTATTGCACTATACTATAAACAGCAATTATGAAGCTAAAGAAAGTAACAAAGCACCCCTGCCTGAAGGGTCTTCTCCAGGCTATCATGTATCAGAAAAAAGACAAACACAGAATCTTGAGACATAGTCAAAGAAAAGCTCTCCCCAGATACAAAGTCCAACACTGTGCCCTAATACAAGTATTTCACTCTCCAGGGCAGAGTGGCTTTCTAGGACAGCATTTCACATCCCAGATCCAGAGCAGCTCCCCAAAAGCACTTTGCAGAAGCAGAAAGGAGGTTTCTCCATGCACTCAAACAGGTACCTGTCCTTCAAAAAGCTGAAGAGCTTCATATGCAAGGCACTAAGCAGCCTGCATTCTCCACACAGCACAGCAGGACTCGGTGCTCTCCAGTAAGACAGGCTGCTGATTTCCTCCCTGCCATTCCCACTGCCATCCAAGTCAGCTGAGCTCTTGCAGGAGCAGTGCCCTAAACCTCCAGACTACCCTGTGTGAGGTGGAGAGATGACTCCCAGCTCCTGCAGCAGAAATGAGCCTGCCTTGCTGAACAGACACTGGTTAAAAAGCAGAGCAGGAATGCTCTGGGGGCAGAGAGGCTCTTCCAGGGAGGAAAAGCCACTGGGGCCAGCCCTGAGATGGTCACTGGCCCAAAACACAAGCTCATTACTGCACCAAAGACCCTGAGGGCAGGCAATGAATCCTGGACTCTCCCACCTCATTTCCAACCACCCTGCAAAAGAAGGAAGCAGCAAAGACATGTCCAATCCCACGGGCATGCATTTGGTGAGTTTGAGAGTGCCCCAAGGAGCTGCTGCAGCAGAACACCCAGTTTCTACATTTAGGTTTGAATTACAGACAGAGCTGGCCACTGCTGGCAGGACAAGGACATTCCCAGTCATGCTCAGCAAAAGAGAAAGGTAACAATGGAGTTGTTAAAGCAGAGCACTGAGATTTAGGGGCCCTTCTTTCTACTGCCTGTTCTGACACCACATTAAACACTCCTCTACCGAAAAAAAGACCAATAAAACCCTTCCTTGACACCACAGAAGCACTTAAGACTAAATTAATTGATTCAGGGCCTTGGCCTTCTTGCAAATCAAGTGAAAGACAAAAAACATACAAGATAGTTTACATGAACAACCAACAGATGACAATTTTAAAAATCAGACCTTTTTCCTTGTGCACTCAATACTACTGTATTCTTCCTTGTTCTGTGCAAAGCACACAAAGTTAGAAGCAAAACAAAGCCTTTTCCACACTTGGTGTTACACTGGCAGTGCCAGATGCCTTGCTGCCCACCTTCCCACACCTGGGGACGTTCCACAAGTACCCCACTCTTGCCATCCACTCCACATCACGTTTAAATCAATGTTTATCAGTGTTATTCCCTCTTCCCAGGTTTTTGGGCTGCTGAGGAGATGCCGCAAACAGAAGAGAACAACATCAACTTCTGTGTTTGCATGTCCCAAGGACTGGCTGTGCACACTGGTGCCTGAAGAACAGGCACATTGCAAAAGCATTATCTTTCCAGTGGCAAGATGGATGGGAAAAGTGCCAGGCACTTGCTATAACCCTTTTGTCATGCCAATTGCTGGCTGCTATGAGGATGTACTTTAGATACCTCCTTAGAAAAGAGCTCTGCATCTCATCCTTCCAGATGGAGGAGGAATGATTCATACACACATAAGCAGGCTAGAATGATGGCTGAAGAGAAAACATTTTCTTTATGTTTTCTGTTTTGCATTACAGGCATGCTCAGGGGCTTAATCACAGCAAAAAAAAAAAAAAAAAAAAAAAAAAAAAAAAAAAAAAAAGAAAAAGAGAGAGAGAATCAGTCCCCCAAAAAAANACACTTCGTGCCCCAAAGAATGTTTGTGCAAAACCCAGGGCTGCTTCTCCCTGGCCATGTCAAGCCTCATATTGCATGCACACACCTCATGTGCCTCATTCCCCTGCTCTCCCATTTTCACAGCATTTCCCTGCACAGAACACGACAGAATAACTCCACTCACAAAGCCACCACATCACACAACACAAATACAGGAGAAAGGATCCAAGAGAGAGATCGGGAGTTGGGAGCTCTACACTGACCACACACTGGCTTGCAATGCAGAAGAAAAGCAAAAGGATCTCTTTTCTTTCCAGACACACCAAGTGCCTGCTTCTTTCCTGGAGGCCACTGCAGGCATTCTCATCCCCATCTTACCTGCACAGAACCTCTGCCACATTTGCACTGCACCTCTTGCACTGCTCTCAAGGGCATCCTGTGAATCTCGTTCTGCTTCTCAGCACTCAATTCCCACCCATTTAGTTTCCTCAGGCCTCTCTGATTTGTGAAGTCCTTGGAGCAGAAATTACCTGTAAGCACCTGGAAAGTACCTGAAATATCCCAAGTCCTACTGCAAATAAATAAACAAACAGTAGTGCACAGTATGTGTATTAAGCCAACCATGTAACAGTCATCTCTGACATCAGAAATTAGGACTGCAGCCTCTTCCTACAGACAGTGCCACTAAATTCACACTTTGGGGTGCATCTACAGACCAGGAAAACCTTCAGATTTGCTTTCTCTGCTACTCACCTCCCTCTTTCCCCCATCACATTATCCATTTGTGGAATCCATGCCTCATTTTTTATAAATTATTCTAATCAGGGTTTGTGGCATGGCAGAAATCCAGCATAACCCTCAGAAATATACATAGACACTGGCTATATAGCTTCTTTATTTCACAGGAACATTTCAAAGAGCCTGGTACAGAGTCTGGGAGGATTTGGCATTCTTTTTTCAGCAGCATCCCTGTGGTGGTGACCCTTTCCTAAAGGGTGCTAGATGCATTCACCTACACTATTCCCTCTCTTTGTAGCAATCTCTCATTAAAGCCAGGAAAAAGTGTTCAAGCAGGAATTTTTCCTCTGCTGTTTTTCAGGTTGAAGTAGTGTGTCTTAGGGGTGGCAAAGGGGCTGGAAAGAATATCTGAAGTCCAACGCAGACCTTCTTTCCCACTCCATCCTCTTCTGAATGGGAAGATGTAAGATAGGCTGGGTAATTGCTCCAGCTCCTTCAGAATCAGGGTTCAGGTGGGAAAGAAAGGCAAAGGAAAAATAAAAAATAAAACAAAAACCACACAAAAGCCCCAGTTACTATAAGGATTCTTAAATTTTCTTGAGCAAGGAGCACAGGCTACTTCAGTAGCTCTTGAAAAAAATCCCTACACCTTGTTCCTTCATGCTGCAATAGTTCCAGAAGGAATCTGGATCTGTGGCTTTCCCATAAAACTAATAAGGAGGTTCTGAACCTCACACTGGGGAGGGGCAATAAAAAAACCCCACAACAACAAGCAATTTAAACACAGAGCACTACCATCTTGTTAAATAATATGTTAAGAACTCATCTGCAAGTCTGTCTTGGCCAATGAGGGACATCAGTCAGGAAGACACAGTCATACTCTCTAGAATGCAATTAGTCTCTGCTGTAAGCAATTTAACTCTGGATTTCTTGGATTATATTGTTGTTTGTAACAACTATTACTGTTGCTTTGTAGGAGTGATATGATAGCAGTCCAAGCACCACAATCAAATTATGCTACCAGGACATTTGGGCAAGGGATTATCACAGCAAAGGAAATGGATTATCACAGCTTTTATTCTGAACAAGGATAAGAACAAGATGAGATATCATTTTGAACATGGCAGGAGGGAGAGAAGAAAACTGTATCTGAGATTTACTTTTTTACCTCTTCCCTCTTTTTGATTTTTCAAGATTGCCAGATTTTTGTAGCATGTCTATCTGAAAAGACAGAAACTGCCTTCTCTAGAATTTGCACTGAAATATCTGAAAACAGAATAAATTAAAACTATTCCAAATCAAAGGACAGTTAAAACAGCCTCCTTGGATTGGCTGAATGCCTGTTCCTGGGCATTTTCCCACTGCACCAGACCTCAGCTCTGTTTTGAAAATTTACTATCGGATTTGTTCCCTCTCACAGGAAGGAGGACCGCTCACCTTCCTTCAGTTGAGCAGGTTCAGCAAAGAACTGATGTGTTCCTTTAAAAAGGTTTAATAGTTTAAAGGTTCTCTGAAAAAGGCTTCATCTTTGCCCTTATTCATTAAATCATTTTATACCTTAGTTCTCATACTGCATCTCAAAACAAGCATTACCTTTTTAACTTTACAAATCTTGTTTGATTGTTTTTTTCCAACAGTATTTTGGTATCTTCAGCACATATGTACTTATGCTTTTGGTGCATGGTACTCAAGAGAGCTTGATTCTGACCTCAATTTCTTTGGCAACAGCCAAATATTCCAGACAGGATGAGGGAAAACACACTAGCCTTAACACCCTGTGATGCACTTTGAGAGGTCATTAGTAGCTATTACATATCACAAAGGAGAAAAGACAAAACCAGAAAAGACAGATAAATAGAAGCAAAAACAAACTAAAAAAAAAAAAAAAGAAAAAAGAAAAAAAAAGTGAGCTCTGCAAAGGATAGAAGAAGCAAAAAACCTGCTTTGCTACAGCACAGGGCACGTGTCTGAAAGCTGATGACACCTGGGTATAATTTCTGGCTGTGGCGCTGACTCCTCCTGGATGACAGCACCAATTCAAGTCACACCTCCCACAGGCTCTCCCTTCAGGTTTTCCATCGGGCTATAGGTCAGCAGTGGCAAACCTTTTCCTTGCCAAGGACAGAGGACACTAAATATTATTGGCATGACACGCCTCAATATGGATCTTGTGATTCTACAGGCAAGCAGCAACACTGGTAGTTGATTAAGGCTAGAAAGAACGATAAGAAATTGAAAAAAAATTTATCCGGAAAGAAGTGGAAGGAATCAAAACAATAAAATTCAGTAGGACAGAAAGTAGGAAAGCAGATGATGTAAAGGTTCTTAGAAGGAAGGAAACAAACAAACAAAAGAAAAGATAAAAGAGAAAAAGGCATCTACAGGAATGTCTGATTTCATCTGACAGGTGGAAAATGGGGTGCGTTTCTTTTTGTTAATAACCACATTGAAATTGGGTAATCCAACGAGCAGTATTTTATTTTGCCCCACAGAAAACACATGAATATAGACTTGCACATTTTTAAGAAAAAGACTCCAAGCTCTCAATGCACTTGTTTTCAGAACTAATGCTTTAACCACATTAGCAAGGTTATGACAAGACCACAGAGTAACTACAATTCCTCCTCTGTCTAGAACCTGCTTTTTCAGAGTCACAATCATTACAGTAGTTTTGCAGTTGTGAGAGACTTTACCCTCATTATTTCTTGGGATTCCTCCCTGTTTCAAATGGCAGGAGCTAAAAAGGTTTTGTTCTGGTTCAGCTAAGATCTCTTTATCCTTTTTTCTTTTTTTTTCCCCACATATTTCTGTGCTTTTTAACTGTCCTTAACTGGACACACATGGCCAGTGCCTGACATGAAGTACTGTGGATCACTACAGCTATGGGTAAATATTTTAGAGAATCAGGAATTTAATTGCAGATCACATTACTCCAACATCTCTGCCCTTCCTGTCACTTCACCTGCCTGTAATCATTAGAAAGCAGAGTGTCATTTCTAAGCTGTAGTTGAGAACTAAAAGCACCATGCTGGCCTTCCCTGGATCTACTTAATTAGAGATTAGCAGAAACAAAGCATAGGGGGACTATAAACATAATTTTACCAGTTTATCAGCAAACAGGTTTGGGTTGCCAAAGAGATAAGGGTAAGGCTGCTATGTGATCTGTGTTACCTTTGCTGGGACCACGCCTCCATCAGAATTCCCTCTGAAATGTCAACATGAACCACAGTGTTAATTTTCCAATTTAGTGTTTAGTCCTTTAGTGTTGTCTGCATCATACACCCAGCATTTTTGACTGTTTCTCTTCCTACAAGAACACGCTCCACAAGCCTCATGCCATCCAAACTCTGTTAAATAGGCTGCTCACGTGTCACAGAACATGGCACATGTCACATGTTGGACCTTCTCAGCTCCAGAAAGTCCACCAAGTTAGCATCCACCACAAAGGCAGAGAGGGGTCCCCCAAAGTGTACCTTGAATAAATAATTTCATCAGGAGTCATAGCATGCAGCTACATTAAAACAGAATCATTTGATCATGAACTTAAGTTTAATTTCAATCAGGAAGGAGAGAAAAAAAAGCGAAGCCCTTGGATCAGAAGACAGCAGTTCCCTTTTACAGCTCCTCCCAATTAAAATGTTTTATATAGATCATCAGGACCTAATGCATCCTACATGTTCCACAGTGTGCAACAGAAGGCTGCTGGTCTGTCATGTCTCTGTAAGAGCTCAGTGTGATGAATGATCTGGGTGCTTGTCTCTCTGGTATAAAAGCAGGAGAAGCTTTGAGACAAAGAAATAAAGGCCAATGCATATTACACATCTTTGAGTGCTTAATATCATTCCTCCTGACTCACACACCTCTGAAAACAGTTAAGGTCACTATTCCTCTTTTATTTAGAACGTGGATTTCAGCATCAGTATCCTCGAAATCCTTGGGGGAATTTAATTTAAAGCAGAAACATCAGGAACATGGAGCATTTGGGCTACAACAAACAATGCCACACCAGCATGTCATAAGGAAAACAAGTGACCTTCCCTTTTGCCTCTGCTGACAAACAGACACACGTGAAGCCACTTGCAGGCCATGATGTTAGTGTGATTTCTGGAAGACAATCTAATAAATAAAGATTTAAAAGAGTTCAAAAAAGGCAAAACAAACCAAACCTGACTACTGATTGAAGGAACAGAAAAACCTGCCTTTCCAAATCAACTAATGGTTTGGCAAGCCTACACGAGAGGCAGACAAACAAACAGCTTCTTTTCCCTTTTAACGTGGAATCTGCAATAAGGAAAAGAAATCAGCATTTTATTGATTTCCATAATGCCATCTCTACAGCTTAACAAACTCACTCAGCTGCTAATGCTAATTCACTGATGCTATGGAGCCTTCCTATATAATTATATACCCTCCACTTCGCTGAGCCCCAGGGCGCTGTTTCTAACTTTCCAGAGGACCACTGCACCAAAAGTAGAAATAAAACAAAACAAAACAAAACAAAAAAAATCTCTTTCATTACCCAAAGCAAACTGCAAACCAAATTTTGATTATTTAAATGTGAAGTTAGAGAGACTTGATTTTTAAGACAGGGAATAATCTGCCAGTCTGCATATATTTTCAGATGTGGTATCATGACAACCAATTCCCATTTAAACTCTCCCCGCCTCTATTATTTTTCTTCTTAAGAGTACACAAGAATACCACATATAAATATTGCAACAATTTTGACTTCTAGGGAGAAATTCTTAAGTCTTTCTCAGCTCAGAAGGGTTTCAAGGGAGTGATTCAGAATCAGACATGGAGACTTTTGTGAATGTCACTACAATTAAATTGTAAAAAATTATAAAATGTTACCATTGCTACAGGGATGTCTATTTCAAAGGTATTTTTATTAAGCTTTTCTTTTAAAAAGAAACACCTGGAACACCTTCTAAACCAAATTTAAGGAAGATACCTTCTCCAAGTCTAAAATCAAAAACGTCCTAAATAATTAATGAAGTAAACTCTGCCGTTTTTCTCCATTTCTCAAACAAATTCAAGCAGGCAGCTTCAGTATATTTTAATGAGAGTTTTGTTCAATTAAGGACAGCAGAATTTGGCCCAATTGATCTAGTACTGTCTACCTGAAAAAAAAAAGAAAAAGTAATGGAACTCTGCAGTGTAAACACCCTCCCCGAATGACTGTACCTGGAGTCCCTTTTCCTGCTCCCCCTGTTTGCCCTGCCTTGGTATTTCAGATCCAGCCCTGCTCGGTTCACCAAATCCATCAAGATCCAATGTGCCATTTGAGCGAACAGAACTCGATTTTCCTACGGTATCCCACGGCTACGTTCACTTGGAATGGGTTCATCTATTTTCTCCGAGAACGGTGAACTGCGTGGATTTTTGTTCGACAAACAAACAAGTTGACAGTATCAATCCAGAGTTGGAGAGCCTCTAAAAACAATCTGCATAATTGATGTTAATTATAATAACATCTCAATCGGTGACACAAAGGCTTAGCAATGAACGCAGTCATACGAGGAATGAAAACACGAAACAAACACGAAACAAACACGAAACAAACACGAAACAAACACGAAACAAACACGAAACAAACACGAAACAAACACGAAACAAACACGAAACAAACACGAAACAAACACGAAACAAACACGAAACAAACACGAAACAAACACGAAACAAACACGAAACAAACACGAAACAAACACGAAACAAACACGAAACAAACACGAAACAAACACGAAACAAACACGAAACAAACACGAAACAAACACGAAACAAACACGAAACAAACACGAAACAAACACGAAACAAACACGAAACAAACACGAAACAAACACGAAACAAACACGAAACAAACACGAAACAAACACGAAACAAACACGAAACAAACACGAAACAAACACGAAACAAACACGAAACAAACACGAAACAAACACGAAACAAACACGAAACAAACACGAAACAAACACGAAACAAACACGAAACAAACACGAAACAAACACGAAACAAACACGAAACAAACACGAAACAAACACGAAACAAACACGAAACAAACACGAAACAAACACGAAACAAACACGAAACAAACACGAAACAAACACGAAACAAACACGAAACAAACACGAAACAAACACGAAACAAACACGAAACAAACACGAAACAAACACGAAACAAACACGAAACAAACACGAAACAAACACGAAACAAACACGAAACAAACACGAAACAAACACGAAACAAACACGAAGGGACTTTGTCTTGTTCTGAAAGAGTATCAAACAAACTTTCAAGAGATTTATAAATAAGCACAGAAAGGCAGAAGACAATTCTGCTTTGTTAAGACATATTTTCTTTACAGGCTGCTTAGCACAGAGCTTTTTTTCTGAGATTGTAGTAAGACAGTGGATCTGAGCTATGGACACACCAGATAATATTATCTTCCTACAACATCACACCCAAGCCATTATCAACTGCTTTAAAGAACAACCAGCCGAGGGCCTGATGCTCCTGCCAGTGATTTCAATAGCAAACACTTTAACAATGCACTGGGAATGTTTGGGGGGTGGGGGCGGTTCTAGAGACAGGAGGGAATTAGGAAAACTCCAACTTGAACACGGCATATAGGTGTGGAATCCCACGGGCGCAGGGGAATTTCAGGACAAGATAATTAATTTTTTTCAACATTTTTTTTCCTACTTTCTGTAGCAACAAGGGAAAGCTGAACACACAGAAAACTTACCTGCTGCTGTTGGCAGCACAGAAGCCTTAAACAGGGGCGGGGGGGTTTTGGCACGGTCACTTAACAAAGCAGATTTACATTTAATCCTCAGAAGTTTTCCTGGCGGCCCGAAGGAAAAACAGCTATCCAAGGCGTCGTCATTTCGAGGAAAGGGAATAAAGCAGTTGTGAGAAAAAGAAGCGCCACTCCAGCTCAGCCAGATCGGCAGTGTAGTACACAAGGAGTCACAGGAGCATCGCGGAGAGCACTTGCGCAGTGAGTGCCACTGGCAGTGAGTAAGGGTGGTGTAATTGGGGTGGTGAGGGGAGGAATCACGCCTTGGCACGTCATTCCTACACGGGCCTTCCCCAAAACGTGAGCTCCTTGGTTACCCCCGCATTAATGCGAATCTGCTCTGTTAGTGAAGTTACGCCGGTGCTGCAGCAGCTCCCGAGGAGAAACAGGCCCGTTCACGCTGATCCAACAGAGCCCAGCTGAAGGATCCCTCCCCATAAAGGCAAAATTCGGGAAGTTTTCAGGTTGTGTTGGGCAAGTTAGCCCTTGGGAAAAGGACTGGTTTTCTATTCCATGTCCATTTCACAGCTGATTTCTGTCGGTTTCCCTCCCTCTATTTATAAATAAAAGCACGACAAGATTTAGCAAAGATGTCATTTTCTCTAGAAATTCACCGATCTCCTGCATACACGTGAGTACTCACTGAATAAAGCCATACTTTTTACTAGGACTTATTTACAAGAGTGCTCGCCTTTAGAAAAACAAACTTCATGTGGAGGATTCCCAGAATGATGCTGGCCTTTCCTCTCAACAGAACTTGAGTAGATTTATTTTTCAGATAATAAGATAGATGACTTTTGAGCCCTGTGAGCTTTGGTAAACCTTCACCTCAGCAATTAGTTTCCATATGATATAAATTAGAAAGATGGAGCAATTAATATTAATAAATAAACCCAGCAGAGTAGCGAGGCTTTGGATGCCCTGTGCATGGAAGCACTGCTGTATTTGCTGGGGTTTTCCATGCCTCTCTTTTATTTTAGCTGCTCTGTACGTACAGCACACCAGAACGTAGACCACATTCACGTTCTAAAAATACATTAAGGAGAGAGGGAGGGAAAAAAAAAAATCAATAGCAGTGAAACAGAGACAAAACCATTGCACATCAAGCCAAAACTCCCCGCTGCGGACCACGGCTTCCCCTTTCCAAACACACACGTTCCTGCCACGGCAAGCGAAGCCCAGGTAATAGGGAAATACCCAGGAATGACAGGGTGGGGAGGAGGATGGAGCACCTACAAATACAAAAGGTGAATTTCCCCGCTTTTCCAGCACGGACAGTGCCCAGAGCCTGGCATGCAGGGGTTGCTTTCGGGATACCCTCAGGGCGCGGGGTTGGGGGGAAGAAATAAAACAAACAACAAAATAAAATCTAAATTACGATCCCCGGCAGCACGATACGCACTAGAAGTTGGCAGCGACGCCGGGGGGTTATATCTATTTTTCTTTTTCTTTTTTTTTTCCCCTTTCTTTCGCAGTCCGGGAGGGGAATGCCCCAACTTCGGAGCAGTCGGCCCGGCCCGCGCCCCCCGCCCCCGCAGCCCCTCAGGCAGCCCGGGAGGGCCGTGCCCGGCACTCACCCGCTCCGGGGGCTCCGCGGCGAGGACCGGCGAGGGAGGCGCCCGGGGGAGCTCGGGGGGGACACGCGGGGGAGGGATTGGAACCGCGGGGAGGTCGCTGTGAAACGAGCGGCGCTGCCCGGCTCTATCCCATG
>VWZP01006961.1:56254-94523 GCA_013396995.1 Dicaeum eximium
CGGCGGCCGAGCTGGGGAGGGTGAGGCGGGCGGGCAGGCGGGGAGGATGTGACACGGTGACAAGTGCGGCCCGCCAGCGCTGTGCCGGGGGAGGGGGGCCGGGGCAGCCCAGGCAGCGCCGCCCGCCCGCACTCGGCATTGACGGCGCTGCCGTGACTCACACACGGGAGTTGGTCACAGGGCGGCACCGCGCGGGCGGGCACGGGGGCAGCGCCCCGCCCCACGCCCGCCCGACAGCCAATAGCGCGCCGCGGTTCGGAAGATTGGCAGGGCGAACGGCCAATGGCAGCGCGGGCCGGCCGCCGGCTGCGGAGCGGCCCCTCCGGCCCTGCGAGTCTTCTGAGGACACTCCGCCGCCAAGTGCCGGGGGGAGCCCCGCGGGGCGGGACCTGCGCGCCGGCCCGGCCGCTGACCAATCAGCAGCCAGAGACGGGTTGATTGACGGAACAGGCGGCCAATGGGGAGCGCGCGGGGGCGCGGCGGGGAGATGGTCACGGAGGGAGCGGGGGCGGCGGAACCTCGGCGGGCGAGGCGGGGCCGGCGCCTCAGAGACCCAGGGAAGGGAAGGGAAGGGCTCGGCCCGGAGCCGCCTGCCCGGCGGGAGGTGGCCGGGGCGGATCGGGGCTGCCGCCAAGGTCGTTTCCCGCGGGAGGAAGGAGCGGAGGCGCGGCCTGGCCCGGGGTGGCGGCGGTGCCCGGCGTGAGGCGGGGGCTGGCAGAGCCTCAGGGCAGGGCAGGTTGTGTGACAGGTGTCACACTCGAGGTCTCGGGTGTTGTTTTTTTTAATTCTGGCAGGTTTTTGGAGAACAGAGCACATCCCGGGATCCGGAATTTGACCAGGTGGATGAAAAAAATGAAATTAGTAGCGGTTCCTCTGGGGGGGGGTCAGTGACAGGCAGGAGCGGTGTAAAAAACCAACTCTGATTTAATATCGCAGGAATTTGTTTTGGGCAGCAGGAGGAGGAAGCAATGCCCGGTAGGAATTTCCCACAAACGCTGGGAGCTTACCAAGGTTTTAATGCCCGTGAAGGAAATGAGGTGCTCGAATTGTTTCACCTCCCTACGTACAAACTCACACCAAGACCTGATCCTTGCAATAAAAGCACAAAACAGAATAAGGGACTACACTGGCGTTTTCACAGGCTGAAAATAATACAGTTTTGTTTGCTTTAAAAACTTGTTCCGTCAACAGACTGCTATAAATACACTTTTTTTCCCCCTTATTTTCACATCCGCAGTAATTGAAGAGCTGAAAAATGGTAACCTGCAATGATTTGTTCATGTTTTGCACTTCAGAAATGGTGGGGCTAATTACGTTTTTTTTTTCTTCTGCTTGCTTTTATTGAGATCCAACGGAGTTGGAGGGGAGATTTCACAGTCCCTCATTCGAAGCAGGAATTGTTAAATCATACACAAAAAAGGCTCTCAGATTTGTGTCTGAGCATCTTAAGCCCCATTCTGCCAGCCTTGCCACAGTGTCTTGCAGGAAATCCAGGATGGACAGTGCACAAATTGCTCTAATGTGAAAGGGGAAGAAAATAACACCATTAAAGCCATCCTGTCAGAATAAAAAAAAGGAAGGAAAAAAAAAGACGGTGGGGCTAAGATTTTCTTTTCAGCTAATCACTGGGAATAATGAGGGGCATTTATAAGTGACTCCCATCTTTGAATTGACAGCAAAAGCAGAGAATTTAGCATCTGTCATCTTTTTTTTTTTTTTTTTTCTCCCTTGCCATTAGCGAGAGGTTAAAATACTTGCAGGGCTCTGCAGTGCTCACACTGACTCATGCTTGGAGACTTCTGAACGCTGCACTGAAGAGGGCTTTGCATCAGGTCCTGTGCAATTTGGCAAACAGAAGGAACAGAGCACTCACCATTCAATGATAGATGAATAAATATATATATATATATTTACACACACAGCCCTCTTCAAAGAACTGAAAATGGTGGGAATCTCGGGGCAGACCGTTCTCTTTTTGTAGCTGTACCTTCTTTAACAGCAATAACCTGGCAGAATGGAGACAGAAATTGAGCTGGTGAGTTTGGGCACGATTGCCTCTGGCTGGTGAAAGCCTATCAGCAATCATCCTGTGCTGCTCTACAGCCTTCCACACACTTCCAGAGACAGCAGCTGAGGGAATATTTCACATCATCACGGCACTGCAGCCTTCCCAATATGCAGCAGGGTTTTTTCAGGGTTTTTTTCCCCAGGCAGGGAAGCAGTTATGTGAAGGCTTTTACTTTTAAAGTCTCCATTTTCACAGAGAAAAGTTGGAAAGCTGAGCCTGCCCACCAAAGGTGATTTCTCTCTGAGGTGGTTTGGTTTGGGTTTTGCACCTTTGGTTGCTTCAGCTGAACGGAGCTAAGCTGCTCCTCAGTTAGACTGGGCTTAGAAGTTCAGCATTTCTACCAAACTGCTTCAGGAGTGCTCCCAGATAAACCAGGTTCTCTTAGGCAGGGATCAGCTCTGCAGGTGTCCCAGCTCAGAGATCCAGCAGCTCTCCCCCTGTAATTTGTGGGGGGGGGGGTTAAAACTGCAGGAAGTTTGTCTTGGGCTTGGCTCTGGCTTCACCTGAGAGAACCAAACCACAAAATCCAGGGTAAAAGCAGCTCAGGTGTTGCCCCACGTCTCAGGGCTCACCAATTGTTGCCATTTGAGTCCTGTCGGGGTGAATCAAGACTCTTGACTCCAATATCAGAAGGCTTATATTATTTATTAAAATGACTCCATTGTTCAGAAGGATTTGGGCTATTTCTGCCCAGGTACAGAGCTGGCATCTTGCTTCTTCCAGCTCCATACCCCAACTCTAAGAATGCCAGAAAATGTTTACAAAGTCAGAGAGAGAGCAATTCTTTATATCATAGCTTGAGAAAAGCAAACCACATCTCCCATATGGGGAGACAGGCAAAGGAATGCATTTTGTCCTTGAAACACACACACAAGGATTTGAAATCTGCAGAGAAAAAAGAGCTTTTGCATGGAAGAAAGAACTCAGCAAGTTTGCATCCAAGAAACTGATAAACTGTCCAGTGACACTGGGGCAAGCAGCTCTGCTGGAGGTGTGCCTGTGGCTGGGGGATCCCCTGCAGGTGCCCTGCTGACATAAACTTCACTTCCAACTGCATCTAGAGAGCATCAGAAAAAGGGTATTATGTTGAGGGGAACAATTGCTAAAAATATTTGTTCTCCTGAGCATAATTGAGATTATTTTGTTGATAGTTTCACACGAAGACCTTGGAGCCTGGCTTTTTTGCTGCACCACAGCTGTTTAAAAAATAAGATTGTTTAGTTAGTTATTGACCTTAGGGAATACCTTTAAAAACCTGCAAATACTCACTTTTAAGTGAATAAAAGCAGTGAATTTCCTTCATCTATGTTTCCTTTTTGAAAACATTCCCATCAATTAGATTAGTGGCTAGAAATGTTTATGGAAAGATTTTTAAGCCCATTTTTAGAAGGTATTCATGGAAAGCAAAATTTTATCTCAAAACCACAGTCATCTTACCAGGTGTTAATTTATGTTCTGGGAATGCAAATCAGTATTAGGTGTCTGATTTGTTCAGGATTTGTTGCTCTGCTGTTTATCCAGTCTTGTCTCCTTTTCTGCCATGCTGATTCCTTGTCCTTTGCTGTGCTAGGAATGGAGAATTGAACATTTTATTTGTTCACTTCACACCTTCTGCATTTCCCTCTTGAGCAGAGGGCTCCTTTCTTGAGCAACAGTGAAACTAAACTGCTATCACAAAGCAAACCTGGGGCCCTGGAATATAAAACCACTCCCTGCAGTATTTAAATTCCTTTGAAAACCATCCTCTGCCACAGGCCTATAAACATTGTCCAGCTGCAATGAGTTTATAAATTCTTGGAAACCGTCTGTATTTAGCAAAGAAATAACAATACTGTGTGCTGAAACAGAGGTAATTTGCCATTTTATACATTTCATTTCAATACTGGGTACTTCTGATCCTTCCTCTGTGAAGTAGAACTGGGAACAAAGGTACATGAATGTAATATGCTTAAAAATCAGAGGAAGCAAAGCTGCATGTGGACAAGGATGCTGAATTCAAGAGTTAAGTTAACATCTTATGAGGTTTTTGCCCAGCTCAAGTTGGAAGTCCCTCAAAATCAGGATTTTATTGTAGGAGAACTACCAGACATTTATTGTGAGTCGTGACCACCTTGCACATTGGTGCTGACAGAAAATGAGGTGTAAATGAAAGGAACAATTCTAGTCATATGGCAAAAGTGCTTTTACATTTAAATTGTGCTGCAGAAAGGTCAAGGCTGGATCTTTGTCAGTGGAGGGATAATTTGCTTTTATGGTTTATGAATGTGCCTCTCCAAAACTGAAGAATTAGGAACTGAGGAATAAATCAAAATTTTCCTGTGCAGGCTGTTGCTTCTGATCTGTTTTTAAAACAGCCTTCCAGAGGCATCCTGAAATTTTACTGGCTTATCCCACATTTCCAGGGTGACCGTGCAGTTCTCAGGATAGAGCATCTCCAAGTTGAGAGGGTGCAACAATGAACATCCCAGCTGTAATTTGAGGCAAGGGGAATCCTTAGGTACTGATTTGCCTCAGAAAGAGGTTCTGTAGGCTTCCAGCTCTGCAGAGAAGTGTGAGAAGAGGGGTCAAGGGGGTACACGGCTCTTCAGTACCACACCATGCACCTTCCAGCATGGCCAGATGAGAAGGGGAATTTCCCTTTGCCAGGACACTTCCCATCCCCTTCCCATCAGCTTCTTTGTGACCATGGGCAGCCTGCTCATCTTGGCAGACACAGCAAACACAATTCTGTGAAGCCTCTAAAGGAGCTGCATAGAGGGAATAACAAGGAATAAGAATTTCCTTTCTTACCCAGCTTTCAGTCCCACACATCCCACATGACCTGGCCATGACACAGCTCTTCAGCACGAGCCTCATTCCCATCAAGGTTTAGAAATGGGATCAGAAAGTTACAAAGGGACAAGCTCGTCAAGAAAAGGTAGAATGCCCTTGGTTCTGTGGCCAAATGTTAAGCACCATCCCCAGGTTCAAATGAATTCCCTGTATCTTTGTTTCCATGAGCTACAGAATCCCAGAATGGGTCAGACTGGAGAGGATCTGCTCCAAGCTCCCTGCTCAGGCAGGGCCATCCCAGAGCAGGTGGCATAGGATGGTGCCCAGCTGGCTCTGGAATGTCCCCAGTGAGGGAAGGAGACTCCACAGCCTCTCTGGGCAATCTGTCCCCGTGCTGGGGCACTGCTCAGGGACCTTCTCCCTCTTGTGCAGGTGGAACTCTCAGGGTCTCTTCTCCAGGCTGGACAGGCCCAGCTCCCCCAGCCTCTCCTCAAACGAGAGATGCTCCAGTCCCTTGATCAGCTTTGTTTCTGCTGGACCAGGAGCTCAATGTCTCTTGTACTGAGTAGCCCAGAACTGGACATGGTAAAAACTACAAACAGTAATAAATTTGAAAAGCATAATGCATTAACTTTGGGGCCAGCTGTTTGCAGCTGGGTGTGCCATTCCTCTCTGAAGAGAAAGCCCCTGGCCCTGTTATTGTCTGCAACCTCAGCCCTCTGGGGATGTGCCTGGAGCTGGTGCTGGGCATCCTGCCCTGCAGTGGGAGAGAGCCCTGGAGCCTGCAAGCCCACAGAGATAAGTGTGGAGCAGGATGCCATACAAAAACTGAGAGATAAAGTGATTTACTCAAGGATAAGAGTGAGGAGACGCCCCCACCCCTTGATTGCTTTAGCCCTGAAGTGCTGATGGAGCTGCAAGGAACGGAGCCTCTCAGGTGGGGCAATGGTTAATTCAGTGAGAAAACAGAAGAATAGCTTGCTCCATATTTAATTCCCACAGTCCTCCTCTCTTACCTCTGTTGAAAAGCTGGGGGCCTGCATGCAGACGGGAGTGTTTCTGTTAGAAATGCTTCTGACAATAAATATTGTGAAAATCAGCGTTGTTTTGTTAAAAAAAGAGTGGACATGCACCTCCAGTGACCTCTATTTTTCACTCCACTGAAGTGATTATAAATGGCTTTACTTCTCCATCAGCGCCTTTGCTGTGGACACTGGGCATTGTTTTTACCTCACTGCCCATATCCAGGTGTACTGAATTTGTACTCACATTTCCAAATGCCCCAAACTGGAGCAGGCTGTGCTTTTGCAACAGCAGCACTTTAAAACTTATTGCTGTGGTTACCCACGCTGAAGGAGCACCCGGGGTCGATGTGTGGGTGCAATTTCCACCCACAGCTCTGCTGAGTCCTCACTGACTCACCCACCAGGGGAACAGGGGCTGGAGAGACGTGGGTGACACGGGTGGGGACCAGGGATTTGTCCTTCAGAGGGAGAACTGGGAGCTGAATCCTGGCCCTGCACACAGGAGAGCATCAGATGTCCTGGGCCAAAATAAGGGACAGGGCTCAGCCTGGGTGCTGGAGAGAGACACACAGGGAAGCTCCTGGCAGGATCTGGGGAAATCTGCCAAGCTCAATAGAGAGGTCTCCCCCTCTCTGGGCTGCAGCCAGCCCTGCTGAGGAGCAGCCAAGGCAATGCCAGGAACTGGAAAGTGAAACTGCGCAGAGAGAGAGAAAAGGGGGAAAAAAAACCGGGAAAGAAATCCAGGCTGAAAAGGAGGAAAGAACACCAGAGTGAAAGGCCGGCATGCTGGAAATAATTTGTTCAGACTGGATCCGCTAGTGGAGGGCAGAAATGTTGCTGTGCTTGGGAATGTCGCGCTTGGACCCGCTGCTTTAGTGCCAGCATTTCTTTTGGTGCCCCTCCTGCGCTGAGCTGAAGCCAGAGANGGGATGGGATGGGATGGGATAGGATGGGATGGGCTGGGATGGAGCTGGGAGAGGGAAGGAGGCACAAGGGAGGTGCACAGATAACCCTGCCGTAAATAAAGCTGCTCCTGCCTGGTTCTTTTAAACCTTTGCTCTCCAATCCAGATTTCAGGACTGGAGTGATAGAGGACCTGGCCCTTGCTTTCCTGAGCTCCTGCTCTCAGCCCCTTCTTCCACAGAACTTGTATCTAAGACAGTATAAAATGCTTGCATAATCATGGGGATGGATTTTTATACTGGTTAAAATGTGACTCCAGTTATCACCCCCCTCCTTTTCTTTTCTTTTTGCAACAATATTATATTTTCTGAGCATCTGACCTGCTTCCTTTCAGTCATTTTTCCATCTCTTTTGTATTCCTCCTTGGAAGGTTTGGCAAGCCTGGATGCAATTTGATGTATATTTGGAGGAGCCCAGTTAATGGAGTTCTCCTTATCTTTTCCTAACTTCCTAAATTTCAGTGGCTCACAACGTCACTGATGAAAGGATGAGGATGGACTAGCCAAATCTCACTGGTTTCCACCCTCTTCCAAAATAAATTTTTAATTATGGGACACTGTTGAAGTTGCTCACGACAATCCAATGGAAAGAAGCAGAGTAACCAGCTGACAAATTCTTCTTGTATGGGTCTATATTTGCTAAAAATCAACCTGTTAATTGGGAGGTGCCAGGTCACAGGCAGGCAGACACAGACCTTTCTGATCAGCCAATGCCTTGAGATGTGCTCCTTTCCAAGGAAGTTGGTAATTCCTGCCGGATTTGGGGCCCACAAATGCCACATCAATGTCCAGTGGAGGAACCATCTCTGCACCCAGCAACTCTACACCCCTTCAGGCATCCTGATTTCCTAAATTCCCTGAGGATGGTGAAGCTCTGGAGCAGTGTGGAGCTGGCTCAGTGCAGCCTCTGCAGGAGGAGGAGGAACAGTTTTCTGTGGATTTTTTGACAGCCAGCAGGTTTGCCAGTACAAAGCCCAGTACCAAAAGGGGATGATGAGGTTGTGGTTAATCTTTTTGGGATCAGTGGCACATAAGGAACAGCCCATGGTGGGCTTTGCTGTGTCAGGGGACACTGCAGTGCTTGCAGCAAGGGATAAAATGTCACTGAGACGGGGCAGGACCATCTCCATGTGGGAACAGTTCACTTGGAGCTGGGTCACTCCAAGCATCTCTGTTTTTCTCAGTGTCTGAAAGCTTCAAAACAAATTGTTGAGAGCATTTTAAAAGGAGGGATGCAGAAAGAGCGAGCAATCCTGCCTCCCCCTCCAAAGAAAACCACCCTAAAACCCAGTGAATAAAATACTTTCTATCAAACTTCCGTCTAGTCTGACTTTTGAGAGGAGACAGTGGAGTTGGGAACGATCAATAAATTACTATAATAACATTATCTCATCTAAAATGTAATTTTAGATGACTTAAAATGGGTTTGAAACTTTTTTTTTCCCTAACACTGAGGTCCATGCTGACAATAGGGTGATACCAGCTGGGATCTACCTCTCTGATCTGAGATCATGAGGATAATTCACATGTCTAAAAATAAGCCCATGCTGAAATTCCCTTGTTGGATGAAGATCTAAACCCTGCAATTGTCACTTTTCCCACCAGTCTCAGTGGCTTAACCAAATATACTGTCCCCATTGCTGCCTGACATCCCCAGATTGTTTCTCTTTCTCCTTTCACTGAAACTTCTCCATGTTTCTGTAAGTTTATTTTACTTTTTTGGTTGCTTGCTTGTTCTTTTCACCAATTCATCACCTTTCCTGCTACATTCCTTTCCCCAGCCAGATATGATCTCCTATATTTTGGCCTTTCCATTTCTTCTCCAAGGTTTGCCACTCACTGCTTCAAACTTGGGAGGAGATACCCAAACTACAAATTTTCTGCTAGTGGTGGGAAAAGTATATACAAATTCACCCTGGATTTGTGTCTCTTCCAAGCAAGAAAGGGTAGAAATTCTCCCAGGGCTGGGCCAATTTGCTGGTAGGGACACTCTGATGTCTAATGGGAGTTGTAAGTTCCCCCCCATCCTTGCCTACAAGAACTAGCCCTCTCTGTCCAGAAGGAAGTAATTTTCCCTCTCTGAGCTGCTTTTTTTCCCCTCTTGGCCTTCCTCACCACTGCATTGATCAGTGTCTCAAAGAGCTCTTAATTTGAGAATTTTCCTAATGCACAATGTGTGCAAGATTAAGCTTTTTTCAAGGATTTGCTGGTACAAATATATTGTGGAATATATTTCACAACAAGAAGAACAATTGGCATTCTAAATATCAAAGCACAATGATACACACCTTGCAGTTCTGCTCCCAAGAACACTTTTGTTTCAAATTCCCCCTTTTCAGGAGCTGCTTCTTCAGAAATGTCTCACTGTTGTTAAGTAGCCCAAAGGGGGATTTTTTGTGTGTGTGTGTGTGTGTATGCATGGGAAGTTTGGCATTAAACACTCAGGATATTGAGGTAATGGGGTTATTCTGAGCATGAAACGAGCTAATTTCATGCCTTTTGGAAGCTGTTCTCCTGTTTGCCTAATTTCAAATGGTTTCCCTTTTGAAGGGTTACTCCTGTACTGATGTGGCTGGCCTGAAAAAAGCTGGGACTGGTCCTGACCTGGGGTAAATCCTGGCAGTGTGGGCACAAGCCAAGGGCAGGGCCAAGGGAATCCACAGCCAATATTCTCCTCACTTATTCCTCCCAGCAAGATCCTTCCATCACCTGGAAGTCTGATGGTACCTCCCAAAATAGATAGAGGAGTGTCCTTCAGATTTGGGAGGTGCTGGCACCAATCTTTCCAGGCTCATTGGCTCACTGAGCTGAGTGAAATGTGATTTTTACAGAGTGCACTCAGACTATATCCCCCTCACCAAAAAGAGCAGACAAGCAGCAGCACCTGCTCTTACAAGGGACACATCCTCCAGTCCATCCCACCTCCCTCATGTTCATCCCATTAACCACAGGTTAATTATTTGAGTGTATTTAGAGGTCTGGGAGTGAATGATGCCTAAAATCCCTCTGACAGCACAGGAGCTTAGGTGGTGAATTGGTTTTGGTGCTTTCAGACCTTCCCATCCCACAGCAAACTTCTGTCAAGCTGCTCCTTGTGTCTTTAGGGATGAAAGTGGGAGCTGTGAGCTTGTGTGCCTTTGCTGACAGCTTTGAAATCCTTCCCCTCCATTTGATAAGAGCAATTTACAGCTGATTTATGCCACAGCACTTCTCACTGTCATCCTGAGAGCACAACTGCAGCGGGCATGATCCTGATGGTGGTTTTTATGCCAGGCAGGGGAGGGACAAAGCTGTGCCAGGGGAGGTTCCATTTCCCTCGGAGCTGTCCCCACGCTGCAGCTGGCACTGCAGCTCCTGCCATCCTTTCCCACCAGCTCAGGGGGGCTGTGATTTGTGCCTGGCTCCAGTGGCCCCCCAAGGGCTGTCCCATCCAGTGACATCCCCTATATCCTGGCCATCTCTCAGGATTTCCACCCAAGCCTGGTTTGGGGCAGAGAAATAAGGATTACTCTGCTTGTACTTGGCATATCTGGAGATCCCAGTTGTACAAGAGGCTGTAAGCTTTGTGGCAGGCCAAATATTTGTGTGGCACGTGAATTAATCAATAAAACAGCTTTTGGTGGTGGAACTGAGCATGAATGTCCCAGACAGATCAGAAGGTGCATTCCCAACCCCGCGGAGTTTACGAAACAAAACAGATTCCCACTGAAAATTTAATTCCAAACTACGAAATGACAACCCAAAAGAAAGGCTTTTGTTTTCCATCTCCTTTTTTTTTTTTTATGGCCTTGAACTGAACAGTACCTGACTGTTTAACATGCAGGGAAGGATTATTTATGTAGGGCTCTTGTGTAGGTAAAGCACCACGTCCTTGGCCCTCTGCCCACGTAGCTCAGCGCGGGATCTCTTGTTACAAATTGCAGCTGTGTAACATAACAGGAAACGTGAGGCTTTAAGTTATTCCACTGGAAAGATTAATTATTTGGAAAATAGTTATGCAGCAGCTTTGTGTATTTTTGGAGCAAAGGTGACCAGCACCATCTTAAATTTGAAGAGAGAAAGTTGCCAGGAAAAGAAAAAGAGGAGCTTTGGGGAGTGAGAGAATTGTGGGACAATTTTTTTTTTTTTTTTAAAATTGTGTTTGAAATGTCTGCTATCATGGAAGGAGCAAAGCTGAGCCCCACAAAGGACAGCCCTGGAAGGGTGAGGGTGGAGGAGGAAGGGGATCTGTTCCATTCAGCTGGACCTTGACCCCTCCCATCCAAAATCTCCTCCACCTCCTTGGGAGGAAGGTTTGGGAATCCTGCAGACAGGGGAGACAGGTGAGAAGTGAGTTTAGAGGCACAGGCTCAGCGTGGCAGGTCCCCAGAATATGCTGGGACAGCTCCTGGTAAGAGACCAGACCCTGGGGAGTCTCTTGCCTCCGGGCAAACACCCTGGAAAAGGCAAACACGGTGTCTGGAGGGGAGCTTTCCCATGGGGCAGGGCATGGGGTGACAAGTGACACCTCCTGCTCACCAAACCAGTGTGGCCAGCAGGACCAGAGCAGTGCTTGTCCCCCTCATGCAGCACAAGGTGGCTGCACCTCAAACCTCTTCAGTTTTGGAGCCCTCTCTACAAGAAAAGAGAACACCAGAGTGCCCAGCTGTGAGTCCACGCAGGAGCACGTCCAGAGAAGGTCAATAAAGCTGGGAAAGGGTCTGGAGAAGCTTCTAGGGAAGCACTGGAATAGGGAGGTGGGAAGAGGTGGAGTCACTGTCCCTGGAGGTATTTAAAGACGTGTGGATGTGGCACCTGGGGACAGTTTAGTGGTGGCCTTGGCTGTGCTGCTTTAAGGGTTGGACTGGATGACCTTAAAGTCCAATTCCCACCTAAAGGAGCCCACAGCCCTGTGTCAGCCCTCCCTGGGCAGCTGAGAGCTTCTCTCCAGAGCCAACTCCCAGGATTTTAATGTGCTCCTCTGCAGGTGAGGATCACCCCAGGACAAGGAAACCTCTCCAGGAGCCAGCTCAATGCTGCTGCAGTGCCCAGCCACGCCTGGGGACAGCCAAGTCCTCCCAGTGCCTCCCCAGTGACTTCAGAGAGATCTGTGGCCAGAGCAAAACATCTCCCTGATCAGGATTCCTCTTTGATCCAAATGCTGGAGCCCCCTGGAGGGATGTGGTTTGGACAAAGAGGTGGGAGTTATTTTTGGGCAGCACAATGCACCTTTTAGTAAAGTTTTTCCACTCAGACACTCCATGCATGGCCATTTTGCAAGAGCAGCTATCCCAGAGCTGGCTTGGAGCTAACCTGGTCTCCTGGAGCTGCTGCCCACTGCAGGGACAAGGACCTGGTGGTGTCTCTCTGTTTGCTCAGCTACAGCTGCTGAAATTAAATCCCTGAGGAAGAAACCCTTCTGCATGAACATCTCAATGGGTTTGGGGATGAAACTCATCAAAACTGAGACTTTTGGCCTGGCAGTTGTGCCTTGGATCCCTCTCCTCTCCTCCAGGCAGAAGAAAAAGGCAAGAGGTACCCCAGGGGCAACAAGATGTAGAATCCAAACCATGTCCATCATCCCTCCTTCCATCAGCAGGCTGGGGAAGACTGTTTTCCAAGCAGCCCATTTTTCACAATCCCTTCTGTGAAAAGAACAATTAATAATAGAAAGAAGATGTTTTCGAGGTGTAAATGTCTCATAACTGAGGCAGGACAGTTCATTATTTTTAATTTTTATGTTTCAGGTCCTGGCAATGTAAAGCATCAGTTTAAGAAGGGTGTAAAGAAAGTTTACTATAAAATCAAGAATGCTTCCTATGTAAGTAGCAAACCAAACAGAGAGAGCAGTCTCTAAACTTTCCAAGTTTTTTATTTCTGCCTCATTTGCTGCTACCTCAGACTAACCAAAATCTCCATGTTTGCCTAATATAAAACCCCATATTTTTGCAAAACTCTTCAAGCCACAGTAGTTTAGCTCTACCACAATAATTTAACATTCTACTGAAGCAAATGTTACTATATGAAACAAAGAACTGTATATTTAAGAAAAAAAAAAAGGAGGAGGAAATTACTAATTTAATGTACTCATTTCAATGCATTTGATGGTCATTCAAATGGAAACAAAGACCTGGAGAACACCAGCATGCCCATGAAATATCTCCTCTGTCTTCTGGGCCATGGACTGCAGGGACAGCCCAGGATGACAAAACTCCTTATTTGGGTTTTTCAGAGAGCTGCCTGAAGTTGGGTGAGACAAACAGAAGGCAAAAGTGAGCTGTGTGGGGAAAAGGTCAGTGCATGAACCTTTTGTGAGGGAAAAAGAAGCCACTGTGCCCAGCAGAAGTGTGGTTAGGTGTGAGGCTAGCAAAGGCTTCAGCTGAGAAACAAGGACAGCACAGATGAGCTGAGAAGCTCTCAAGAAACCAGGTTTTTTGGGCAAAGCAAGCAATCTTCTGCACTCCAAAGTCACCTGAAGACAGGAGGTGGCTGGAAGAGCAAGCTCTTAGTGCCAGCCCACGTAAAACCTCCTGGCACAGCCAGAACCAGCACCAGAGAGCTTGGCTGACACAAAGGTCCTTGGAATTTGCCAAAGTTCCTTGCCAAGGGGGAATTACCTTCCTCACCCTGGCTTCTGGTTCCTGCAGCTGCCTGTGAAAGAAGGGGACAGGCCCATTGTGCAGAGGGGCAGGTGGCACTTGCCACAAAAGCCATTGCATTGGCTTTTTTCAAATCATTACCAAGAGGAAGTGTCACACCAAATTCTGGCTGGAACGATGCAGGTTAAACAGTGTGAACAAGTTCTGCGAGCGTGGCTCAGGGAATCGCTGGAATTAGCATTCATCTCCTGGTATTTCAGAGTGCTGGGGTGGATGATTTCAGGAATGAGGGATTATTTGGCAATAAAGCCCCGTTTCTGGTGCTGTGCAAAGAGCAGATCCTTAAGGGATCAGGCAGGCAGGCTGTGAGTTATCCTGTGCCCACTCACACTTATTCATACCCTCAGGGTAGAACACCAAGCTCTTGCTAACCTTCCTGCAGGCTTGGGCATTTCAGAAACTACAAAAGAACAAGAGGAGGGCTTCGAAAATAAGACAGAAAAATTGTGATTCTCTTCATACCCCTTTAGAGGAATAAACAAAATGTTTGTGATAGAGGCTGCTGCAAATCTGGCATCTCAATTATTTTTGCTGTGGTCACAAAGCTCTGCTGGGGTCCTTCCCTCCAGCAGGGCATTTTCCAGGTGAGAAAAGCAGGAACCAGGCTTCAGGTGCAAATCCAAGGTGCAAATCCCTTCCTGAAGGGGGAGGGTTATCTGTGGCAGGTGCCCAGGTGGCAGAAGCTCCCCCACCCTCAGTGCTCCCCACCCTGGCTCCGGGGGTTTCCAGGCAGTCCCCCCTCCCTTTCCCTGGCTGCTGCTCCCCACCATCCCCCTTTGGCCCTTGCTGATCCCCCTGGAGCTCAGAAGAGGCAGTGGGAAGGTCTTAAGAAGCCTGGAAAAACCAGGAATGCTTCCCAAAACCCTGGCTTGTGTGACATCCATCTGCTCAGAGCACACATCAGCGGGTTGTTTCTCCTAAGTGGAAAGCTGTGACAAACTCAGCCGCTGTCGGCTCCATCTCCAGCTTCATCCTTGGAGTTAAGTGGGATGGAAGGGGCCATTCCCACTTCTCACATAACTCATGCTGGGGCACACCTCTGCATCCTGCTGTAACAGATTCTGGGCGTTTTTTGAACATTGCTGATGTTCAGAGGTAAACGCAGAGCTGAGTGGGGATGTAAAATTCAACTCTCTTTGAATTTTTAATTTTTTTTTTTCCATTTTCATGCTCACTGTCACAGAGGTAAGCATTAGGGGGTTGATTTCTTTCCAGGGACAGTGTTCAGGTGTTTGAGGTTCACCCCACAGGTGCCATGGTGGGATGACAACCTGGCCATGTCTGTGGGAAATGGATTTGTAGAGAGTTTTCAGGGCTTGACAGAAGGCTCACACAGTATGGATCTGTATGCAAACTTTGAGGTGAGAAATGCTGATTTAGAAATGCCATGGAATAGGATGGATGTTGCTGGGAGAGAAATGGAGCTACAAAAAGTTTTGAAAGATGGTTTTGCAAATAAGACTGGATACTTTGGAGAAATAGAACTATGAAAGATGCATTGTAATATAACCCACAAGGGGTAATTTTAGATGATTGGCTTTAAGGCATTTACAGCATGGTGTGACAAAAGCTGATAGGCCAAGAAACACTTAGAGTGTTTTGTAATTAGGAAAGAGTTGGCTTCTGATTGTGATGGTGTGAATTATCACATCTGTATTGTCTCACCCTTCACATGAGACTGAAAATGGAATAAAAGATTTTAAAACACCTCTCAGTTACCCCATCTCTGGGTCAGAACAGGGCTAAACCCCAACACATCTGTGCAGAATGACCCCAGTAAATCCTGCCTGTGGGGGGATTGGTGAGACCCTGCCACGAGGAAATGAGAAATCTCAGTGTGGTGGAAATTGGGGTGGGGAAAGTGAGGTGAGCACCCAAAGAAGGGGTGAAGATGGGCCCTGAAAACTGGGAGTGCCCCATTTGATGGTTTCTGTGTGGTTTCAGTCACCTTGAGTGGGACTGAGCAGGAAAAATAAAACAATGGCCCAGATAACGCTGCAGGGCAAAACAAAGCACCAAATGTTTATTGGGGAGCAGCTCCTGGCTGGCTCCTCTCGGGCTGCAAAGCATTTACTTTTCTCAGGACTAAACCTGAGATGAAAAGGAAGAACTCAAACATTAAAGGACCCCAGGGCCCAGCCAGGGTTTAGGAAGGAGAGCAGCCACATCTTGAAATGTGTAATGTAAAGTAAAATTAAAATAATGAAAAAATAAGCAAAGAAATTATATATAAATTTAAAAAAAATATATAAAAGAAATACACATAAAGAAATTTATATATAAAATAAATAAAGAAATAAGTAAAAATGGCTTTACTTGGACTGGGCTGGTTTGGTGTTATTCTACCAACTGGCAAGGCTCAGGTGCCTTCAGACCTAAGGGGCCACAAAATCCCAGACAGATGTGCCAGAGCCACCTGTGGGAATGTTCCTCTGCTTGCAGGGACCACTGTGCCACCTCCACTTGGGTCTCACCTGCTGGACAGTGTGCAGCACATCAAAAGAGGTGCCAACACCTCCTCACCCTGAAAAAGGAGCCCCTGTGAGGAGAAAAAAGCGCTGCAAGGAAAAAAATTTTGGAAGGCATCTCTCTTTGGGCTGAGGAAATTTTGGTGGTATCAGGCAATGTTTTCAAAAGTGGCTTGTAATTATTAAAAAAAAAAAAAAAAAAAGGAGCCATGGGTTTGTGCCAAAGTCTCCTGAAGTTATCAGGGAAATGACCTTGGATAGAAGGGGATGGTGCATTATATAACCTCAACTTTCTATTGCAAATGCCTCAGGACACTGGGATTTTTACATATCAGGCAGAGTACTTGGTGAGAGGCTTTGAGGTGGGAATTGCAGCCCTCTGTTTTTCTGAGCATCACAGAAATGTATCAAGGCCCTAGGGAACATTAATATATTTTATTGGACAAGCCACTGGAGCTGGAAACAGCTTGTCAGCTGTTGGGCACACAAAAGCTTCCAGAATAAAAGGAAAAAAAAAAACTTAAAAGCTTTTATAAAGTTCCCAGAAATCTCCCACTTGTGCCAACAACACTTTAAATAAACCATCAAAAGTAGCCAGACAAAAACTAAAAATATTCACAGAAGCCAAAGGAGTTCTGTAAGTGTGGACCAACTTTGGACAAATTATAGCTGCTTTGCTTGAAAGGCAATTTTTTTTCCCACATAAAACCAAATCCTATAACAAATCCCCCTTTTTTTACTAATTTTCTATCAAGACATGAAAATTTAATGAAGAGATTGATTTAAAACCAGCCAGGCTCGACACAGATGGAACTCTGACCTAAGCAGTTTTTATTGATCCAAAACTCTGAATTTTTTCCTAAAAACAGCACTGTAGGAAATCCCTGTGGATTGGCAGGGTGTTCTTGTGGCTGGTGGGAGGACCCAGGTATCTTGAATGACCAAGACCTGATGGTGAGAGAAATATTAATATTATGAATGAAGCTGAACTGGAACATTCCAGCTCTGGAGCCTGATCCCAATTTTGTGTTTGATCCTCTTCAGTGTCCAGGACCAGACAGCTCCTAAGGCTGAAGCTCTTCCAGTCACTGCACTTGGATTTCTGAGGAATTCAGTTGAAAAGACGAGTTAATTCAAGGCAAAACAGAATATTTCTCATTTTCTGTGTCCTGCTTCTCTCTTTTTTTTTTTTTTTCCATTGTTACTCAACCCTTCTCACAAACCCTGGTTTAGGATGAGCTCAGGTTAAACCATGACATCAGTGCCATCGTGTTTTTGGTGTAGGAAGGTCCTGGAAATGTTGACCAGGGGGATAATTAATGAGGGAAGGTGTTGTTTTGTGATGAGCATTTATCCAAAGGGAATCCTCAGCCAAGGGAGAATATTTTGTAGTCATGACAAAAGCTGGCACTTAATTCTACTTGATGTGAAGAACAAGAGATCATAGTCAACATTTATTTCTCTCTGCTGGAGAATAAGAGACTGCTTGATTTGGGACTTTGCTGTGGGGAGTAATCTGGATTGAAAAAATAATTAAGAGAGATGTAGAAATGAAGAATGACAAGGGGCATAGCAATGAAACAAGGAGCAGAAGATGGGCTGGTCTTTTCACCTTAGCCAGCAGTAAATCCAGCCAATCCAGCCACAAACAAAACTGCAATTCTTGTGGTGTTGATGAAATTCTGTCTTTGCTGCACACAGTGCTGCTGGTGCTGTGTCTGAAGGGGAAGGAAAAATGGGGGCTTTGGGGTGCTCTGCTGCTCCCCACTCCCAAAGATTCTCCTCAAAGAAGTCTGAAGGGTCTTTGTGAAGAGGCTGAAATGGGATTTTTGGACTCTGGGTCACAAGAGCATGTGGAAATTGTGCCAAAAACGGCACAGAAGAGCTGACACATCCCCCTCCCACGCAGGATCCTGCTCTGTGGAAAGTGGAATCCACCACTGGTTCACCATCAGGCTTCCCAAAGATTTGGAACACGCTGTAAAAATGAAGCTTTCTGCCTCTGAACCCACCCCTGGAAACGCTGTGCTCCCTTTTCCTGGCACCACAGAGCTGCCAGCAGCGCCATTTGAGAGAGCAGAAAAGAGACTTCATCTTCTCCAGTAACACCCTCAGCTTTTGCTTAGGTCAAGATGTGCTCAGCTACCATTTTCTGGTGAATCACAAGCCAGAAAAAGATTCTGGATGCTTCAGAGAAGGGCTGCACGAAGCCCTCAGTCACCATGAGTCACTTCTCTGCCAAATGCTAATTTTGCCTCAGAAGCGTGTTTTACTTCTGAGAGGACTTTTTTCCTTTTTTTTTTCTTCTCAGTTCAGTCATTTGAGGACACATCCTGCCTGGGAGGTGGTGAGCACCCAAAAATCCTGTGAAATTTGTGGGTGCCAGAGCTTCTCATGTGGGATTTGTGACTAGAGCTTCTTTGGCTGTTACTTAGTGCAGACATCCTGATTTCAGAGGAGCAGCTTAATTTTGTAATCAGTACAGTGGTCTAAGCAGGATGTTAAAAAATAATCAGAAAAGGTGAAGCTTCACATAGCAAGGAGGAGGATTCCTTAGGTGACCCTTGAAATCACACCTTTGTTTTCCTTCTTTGAACTATTTGCTGCTGTTCTACTTGAAAAAAATCTTATTCCCAATGGCAGCAATGAGGATGCCTGGCAGGTTTTATGGCATTTTCAGGACTTTTCCTCTCTCCCAATCTGTATGTTTGTGTCCTTCTCCCTTTCTTTTTCTTCATTTCATCAAGCTAAACCACGTGAGTATTATCTGCCATGGTAAATGCACGTTTAGATGAGTTTAGAGGAAATAGAGCAGTGGTGCCATCACAAGCTTCCCTTTTCCCTGGGGATAAAACTTGGTAGGTCTTGTTGGATCCACATAATGTCACATGGAAGTTCCTCTCCTTCCTTCCTTTCCCATCTCATTGAAGGTTTCCACCAAATTGAGGACAACCTGCAGGGCCAAGCTGTGCTTGCTTGGTAGGGTGTTGAATTATGTTTGTTTGTTTGTTTTTTTAAATTTATTTAGAGCTGGGGTAATTGGTGGGTGTTCTAAAAACTTTTATTCTGTTTTCAGTCTCTACAAATCCATTTCCCACAGCAGGGTAACGTGGAGTGGAGCAGCTCCATTGGGGAACAGAAAGCCAAGGTGGAGAGGGAGGCAAACAAAACAAAACAAAAAAAGAAAAAAAAGACAAAGAGGAAGCAGAATCCAGGAAATTCTTTCATCTCCCTCTCCCACCGTGAGCATGATCACTGACATGAACAGTTAAGTACCTGCTAAGAAGCCTGAAACACCAAAGAAAACACAGAGAGATCCACCCTCCTCCAGGGTGTGGGACATCACCTGGCACAGGGAAACCCTCTCTGCCTCTTGCTTGAAACATGCCCAAGTGATGTGTTCAGTGCTGAGACCCTCACTGAGGGCTTCTGACGATTTTTTACATCTGGGGTTGTCTCCCCTTGGAGCTCACATGTCTGTGCAGGGCTGGAGCTCACCAGTGGGAGGTGGGAAAGGTTTATTAAACCATTAAACCTCTCCCCTGAAGTGTGGGGCCTGTGCTCTCCACCTGATAGAGACTGATACTGAGAAGAGATGATATATTAATCATCATTTTGGAGGGTTTCAGCAACGATGGGATTTAAAAAATCCCAGTGAACCAGAATCCATGATATTAGCAGAGCCTTCCTGCGCTACACCTTGCCTGTAAGTTTTATTTCAATAAGGGAAACATTTGTTCCCTGCCACCTCCTGAGCTGGCCAGACATTCACAAGTCTATTGCTAACCTGCTTTCTCTAATGAAAGCATCAATTCCCAGCAGCAATAGTTGTCATTAAATCAATAGGACACCAAACCCGTTCTTCTGGTGCCTCACAAAAATGCTCAAGCAAATTGTTAACAAGATTTGCTGGTGCTGGGGTCCCACAGTCCGGAAGTCTCTGCAAAAAAACAATGGTATTTGGCTCACAGAAGAACTTTCCTGGTTTGCTTTGTTCTCTGAAATGTTTTAACCCTGTTTTCCCTACAGTTTCTCAGTGTTTGAAACCTGTGGAACAACTTTGCTTGGGTGGAGGCAGCTCAGGCTAGAACAAAGCACTGACAGCAAATATCAAGGATATTTTCTGCAGGTAGTCAAACACTGCCTCAGAGACTGCCAGCTCTTGGTTTCCCCAGCAATTTATTTTTCCCCCAGGAAAAGCACTAAACTGGCTCCTGGCAATCCCTGAGGGGTTTCCTTCTCTCCCTGGGATCTATTCCTGATATTTCTCCTAAATCACTTGAAAGTACAAGTATGGCCTCTTGCAGTCTCCCAACACTCTTCTGGGTGGTAAAAAAAACCCATTCCTGGAAATCTGGAGGCTGGCTGATGTTTTAAGGATGAAGAGATGACCCAAAGGTTGGCAGGTTGGCAGTTTTGCCTCCTGAGTACTTCTGACATTGAAGTGCAGCTGACCTGGCTTTTCCCTTGAGCACTGGGGACTTCCTAGGAATCTGCACAGCCTACCTAGGCAATTAGCAAGACCTAAATTAAATGGTAGCTGACCTGTTCTGCAATAATTTTTAGGAAATTTCTTCTCCGTTTATCCCAACATCTGGGCTTCTCACAGCAGGTTTCTGTTCCCTCAGACAGAGCCTGAACACTCAAAACTCTTTGGGCTGGTGGTTACTGGGGGGAGTTAAACAGGAATGAAGGTGACAGAGAGGAAAAATGTCCTTAATTGGCTCAAATCTGCTGCATTGCTTCCTGATGCTTCCTCCTCATCCTGACCATCCCCTTTCCTCTGCAGACACACACAAACCTCTGTCCTGTCCCTGTGCCAAAGCTCACAGCACTGTGATTGCATGGCCATCGTGCAAGGTGAGACTGTGAGGCTGATGGAGAAGCTCCAACCCAGCAAGGGGGTTTAGAGATTTAACTTTGATTTATTTTCAATGAGTTTTGTACACCTCTGCAAGATGAACACCGTCAGCAGGGAGCAATCCTAACCCAGGGCTGCTCCAAAGGGAGCTCCATCCCTGCCACGGAGGAAGGGGCACCTGAAGGAGGAGCTGGGGCTGCACAGAAGGAGGAAATGTTTGGAATGAGCACGCTATGGTAAATCACTCCCAAAAACCTGATTTTTCAGCCTGGCCTAGAAATGAGACTAAATGCACTTTTTTTTCCCCCTCCCTTAATCTGCTTTTGAAATTTCTGTTGCTTTTTTCTATCTGCAGGTCCTTTAGATGAGCTGCAGATACCTGCTTGCCCAGCTTGACAGCTTTTTTTTTTGATATCCCAACTCTTCCTAGTATTCCTTGGAGGCTGTAGCAGCTCCCGTGCCCTCAGAGGAGCTCAGGAGGAGCTTTGCCTAGGAAATGGGGATTTGCTGCCTCTTAGGCAGTGGTAGTAAAGCATGAAATCTCCTCTGGCATTTTGAGTAAGAGATACAGCCCTGAGGCTTTCTGCCTGGTCTGGGGAATGGGCATCCCTGGTTTTCCTCCAAGGGAATCTCTGAGAGGCAATTTGGTGAAATACAGATAATCCCCATTTCCACTGGCAGCTTTTACAAGAGTCAGAATACCCAAAAAAGGTGCAAACATCTGCAGGGGACAGTGTCCCAGGCTTGCTTCTGACAAGAGCTCATCCCTGTGCTTGGAGGTAACTTCTCCCAGCTCCTGCTTCCCTCTGGAGCCAGGATCCTGCAGCAGACTCTGGAGAAGATGCCTTGTCAGAGGTGCCTCAGTCAAGCATCTGTGGATCTCAAATTAAGAAGGAAAAGTGAAGTGAATGCATTTTTATCCTGGAAAGCAGAGGTTACTGGCTCTGCCTGGCTCACTGGGTTTGCCCTTTGCCTGCTTGGTGCAGTTTCGACAAGTTCGGGAGGGAGGAAAAAGGATGGGAATAAATAAAATAAAGACAGGAGGGAGAAAAATTCTTTATGTTAATACTCACTGCCCACCTGCAGAAAGGGAAAGAAACATGCCTGGGTGTTTGTTGCCCTTTCCAAAACACATAGAAATGAAAGTGCATAAATTGTTCAAAAAAACAACACCTGCCAAACTGAAGGGGAGGATGAGGAGGAGGGGAGAAAAGAAAAAGACATCAATTGGAGGGAGAGTGGAAAATATTTTGATTGAAAAATGTCAACAAGCTCCTCTAGAAGCAACAACAAGCAGCAGTGATTGTGTTTGTACAAAACAAGCCCTTCTTCCTGATGTGGAAGATTGATTTTGTTTTTTCCATACGAAAGACAAATAAAACCTCCCAAACATCCCCGCTGAACTCCCCAGAAAACTTTGGGTTGCAGAGAGGAGAAAATAAGGGGAAAATACCCTCAGGCACAAAATATGACAGATCCAGGTCCCCATTGACCTAAAAATAGCCCTGAGGGCTGAACTCTGTGTTGGCAATGACGTTTCAGTGGGAAGCTCTTCCCGCACATCCTGGCTCGTAGCTCAAATCCAGGCACAGAAAGGGATTTTTGAGATGTTTGGGTTGCTTGCAGGTTTAGTGCCTCACCAATGACTTCTAGGTTTTTTTATTCTCTAATCCTACGTGAGCATTGTAGGCTGAGAGAGACATAATCCAGACTCTTGAATGAATCTCGCCGAGTTTTGTTCTTGAACAGAAAATGAATTAGGTTAAGCAGGGATTAGAGGAGACACACCACATGCCCACTTGACCCCGTGCAATCACAATTGTTTATGTGTGAGCTGGAGGAAAAATTGATGTGGGAGAAAGAGGAAGTGTAAAAAATTAATGGGTTTTCCAAAGAGGGGGGGAAAAAAAATAAAAGTAAATAAAAAGTAAGCTCGGAGGGTTGGCACTTCCCGTGGCACTGAATAGCCCTGGAGGTGTGGGGGGAAATATCTCTGAGATGGAGAGAGTATCCATGGAAAGATGGAGGCTCAGTGGCTGTGTATAAATCTGGGAATATTGAGACAAAGCCTCCCTGAGCTAAGAAGGCTGGATAGGCAGGGGATACCTTTAGACAGCAGAGATCACGAAGATTCAGGCGGTGTTTTACAAACTGCAGCAGGGGGTGGTGATGGCCTGGGGCTCATCTTCCTTAACCCTGGCATTCCTCTGGCCCTGTGAGGCCAGATCCTGCCACCCTGGAGCCAGGCTTGCTGAGCATGGAGCACAGTGCTGGCTTTCTGGATTTTCTATTTTAGGCAGCTTCCGTCAGAGGTGAGGAGTTGAAAGTTGCCATGCCGACAGGGAAATTTCAGGCCCTAAAATAGTCAAAACTTGCTCCTGCATCATGGGAGTGTGCGTGTGCTTCCTGCAAGGGAGGTGAGGAGGGCTGTAAGGATCCTTCCCAGGCAGGGAGGGAAACCATCCTCTCCAGAAAACATCTGTAGGATGCTATCCATCTCCTTTCCTATACCTACAGGGTATCTGGATTAATTAAGGCAGCAGCAGGCAACAGACCTCCTCAGCAGTGGGGGGATCTTAATGATCACAGTATTAAAAACAATGATTCTTCCAGTTTTCACTGGTACTGACACTGCTAGAGGTCTTAGGCACTGGATCTTGATAAGGAATCCAGTCCTCAGGGGGAGACACAGAGAGGAGAATGAAAAGGGTGGCTTGGAGACACAGAGAGAAGAGGAGAATGAAAAGGGTGGCTTGGAGACACAGAGAGAAGAGGAGAATGAAAAGGGTGGCTTGGAGACACAGAGAGAAGAGGAGAATGAAAAGGGTGGTTTGGAGACACAGAGAGAAGAGGAGAATGAAAAGGGTGGCTTGGAGACACAGAGAGAAGAGGAGAATGAAAAGGGTGGTTTTTAAAAGGGAATATGTGTTTCCCAAGGAGTTCTTGCAATGTTCTTGATGAGCATTGGTCCAGCAGGATGTAAAAGATTTGCAGGTTTGTGCTGGAGATGCCCAAAGGCTGCACCAAGCCCTCAGCTGCCTCCTGTTGATCGTGGGCCTGAGGGCTCCTGACATGCAGGGTAAATGGGCTTGGCTTTGCCTTTTTCCTGCTGCTCAATCCCATTTCACCAACTATCCCCAGATGTGGAATTTTTTGGTACATTGTTTAAAGCTGGAGTAGACCCTGCAGAAATGCCCAAACCATTCAGACCCGTGACACTGATCTGCCAGGGGTTAGGAGGCATCTTTGTCCCTTGTACATGCTTGGGTGAGGTTATTCTGCAGTCTCACAGAAGCACAAATGCTGTTTAGACACCCTCAAATGAGGAGAAAATCAATTCCCTACACAGGCCCTCATAAACAAACCCCAGCAGAGCCCACAGAGCTCCTCGCTGCATTTTGGCAGGGAGAAATCACAGCTCACCTTCCCTTTCCCACATCCTGCCTTTTTTTTCCCCCTCCCTCCCTCCCTGGCTCCTGTTGTTTTTCCCTGCTCGCCCCTCCAGCCAGTTGTCTCTTCGAAGTCCATGCTTACAAATGTAATTTCTTCTGATGTATGAATATTTCACAAGTGCTCCCTCCCCGGGGATGCTGCCTGTGAGGAGGAGGCAGCATCTGTGGGGATGGAAATGGTAGCAAATGACAACCTTAATGAAAGATCTCTCCTCCAAGGACATCTCTGCAGAAGAGAACAGGTCATGGGTGGTGGCTGTATAGAAAAATATAGCTGGGTTTTTTCCCAGGATACATGGTTTTGTAGGCTTGGAGGGTTCTGGGGTGCTCTGGTCTGAGCTCCTCATAAAACTGATGGAAATATCTTCCCTTCTGCAGATGCACAATGGCATAACCCAGAGAGTGACGTGGTGCTTTGGGCGAAATATTTTCCACCTGATGTCCGGACAGAGGAAATTCATCACATAATTCCATCCATCCCTATACACATAAGTAGCTGATAACCAAAATATGGATCTGTTGCAAATGACAAATTTAGCATCTTCACTGAAACGTGCACATGGGCCCTTATTTCCCTGCACCAGCACATCTCCATCCCCTCCCAATCTCCTAGACTGTCCCTTCTCCCAAGGGGGGCTAGCACCCAACTGATGTCTTTTCCCACACACTTGTGACCTCCAAACCCATCCAAAATTTTTCCAGCATGGTCTCCTCCTCGCTGGATTGCCACTCACTTCATCTCAGCCTTCTGTGACCCATCAAGACTCAGAATGGTACACAGACATTGACTGATGTTGACAATATTTCTATTTTATATACATATATATGCAATATACAACTCACCCCGGCAGTATGTATATATCTGTGTGTATATATCCCACTGTAGGCAGAGAGCTGCTTTGCAGACGTCTGTCTCTGAGATATCAGGACGATTTATCTCAGATAAACACCTTTGTTACTGATGGGAGCAGCGAGCACCGCCCATCCCGCCCCGGTGCCGTCTGTTTCTCCGACAGCGGGTGGCACTGTGCAATCAAAATTGCTTTGCTATTTTATTTTCCTCTGCCTTCATCTTCCAGCCCTGCGGTTCTGGAGGGACAAAGGGGTTCGGGACCGACAGCATCTCAAAGCTGAGCTTCATAGGATGGCAACTGGAGGATGCTTCCTTGTGAAAACCAGAGGCTGAGCTTGGTTTGAGCTTTGCTCTTCAATACTTCTATTATTTAATTATTTTTTACCTTAAATCAACTAAGATTGCTGCTTTCCCCCCTTTTTTATTTTCTTGAAAAATGTGGAGAATAATTTCTACTCTGCTTTTCCCTATCTTATGTACAACTTCAAAATATTGAGACTCGGTGTCGTGACTTGCTCCTGATAAGAAGAGATGTGGAACTTGATTGGCATCTGTTGCAATAGTTTTTATTTGTGTTTCACTGGTACTTGAGCCTGATTTTCAGGTACTTGAGCCTGATTTTCATCTGCCCTAGTTTTTTCTCATCAGCAAGCTCTCCCTAGTTAACTCCCATTGCAAAAATTCTGCCAAATTGAATGGACCTCAAGTGAATTACAGTAAGATGGTGTGGTCTGTGAGTCCCTGAGCAATCAGGTTTATCATGAGGGGAAAGGGCACAGAAATGTCTGACCAGATTGCTGGGCTCACCAGCTGGGCTGGGCTCAAATGAAAATGTTGTTCCCAAAAAAATTAAGAAAATTTCTGCAATATTAGCAAACACTGAGCTGTATGGCAAACCCTATTTAAAAGCATAATGGATTTTTTTTTTTAAGCTAAACCACAACCTTGGCAGGGAAACCATGAGTTGATAAGGGAACAATGAGAAAACAACCATGTGTTCATGACACAAATGCAGAATCTCCTGACACATCAAAGCCAGACCCATGCAGCAGAGTAAAACCCAGTGTGCTGTGCTGGGTACACCCCACAGCAGAGTTCCTCAGGCAGTGCTGGTGAGTCTTTTCCCAGTGATGCACCATACCAGGAGGTGTCAGTGTCTCCTGCCTCTCCTCTGTGTGCTTTTTGGGAGTTTATAGCAGGATCTGCTCAATGGAAAGCTGTCCCTGCCTTAAGCAGAGGAAAGGGACCCGCTTTAAACAGCAGCATGGCCCACAGAGAAAAGCAGCAGGGTTTATAGGGGTCAGTGGGGGAATTAAAACTTCTGTTTGGTTCTTCAAATAGAACAGGGGGACACCCACCTGGGGGGATGCAAGTCCTGGGTTCACACCTTCTGAGCCAAAAGTGTTGTGTGAGCCCAGGAGCTGCTGGTTGGGCTCAGCTTAGAGGAGAGGCTGTGCCCAGCCTGGCTCACTGACTGGGGCACATCCACCAGCAAGGACCTAAGTCCTGCCTGGGCAATAAAATGCAAACAAAGTGAGACTGCTGCACTGGAAATGCTCAGCATCATGCAATGGGGCCTCTGCTGGTGCTGGCAGCCAGGAGGGCTTGGGTTAACCCTGCTTGTGGTGGTGACATGGGATCAAGCTTCTTTTCCCAAAGAGAGCACCCCCAGGGCCTCAGAAAGCTGCAGTTTACTTTGGAGCTGTGCAGCAGCTAATGACTCTCTTAGATGTTTGGAAGAAGCCTTTGGAAGAATAACAGTGCTTCTTTTGAGGGCCCAGACCAGAGAAAAGACTTTCCCAGCACTCAGAAACCCAGCCCATACATGCAGGGAGAGCAGCAGATGGTCACCAAATCCCTCTGAGCTGCAGTGAGAGGCTGGGCAAGCACACACAGGGTTGGTGCCACGTGCTGGACACTCACTGCAGACCCCAGAAGAGCTGCACCACCAAAAGGACACGAATGTGCTGGGAGAGTCCTGCTTTTTCCACTTCCAGAAGATACCCCTTGGCTACTGCAAAGCACACTCCACTTTTGCAGGCTACAGCAGCTGACTGTCGTCTCTGTGTCCACCTCAGGGGTGACAGCTGCTAGGATGCTGGCCCATGACCAACCCCAAACCCTCTGTGCACACAGTGTGTGTCTCCTTTCACAGTCATACCCTGCTCTTCTTTATTTTAAAGTAGATGGGCCTCCTGCCAGCACTTCAGATTCTACAGCGTCAGTACATCAGTCGTGTCTAGATCCTGAGGTAGCTCCAGCAAGGCTCATCTCAGTGGGACTGGAGGGGAAAACAGTCCCACAAAAGAGGCTTTTGTCCCAGGGGAGATGCCTGGCTGTGAGAAAACACCAGGTTCCCCAAGGCACACTGACTGTACACCGCAGGATCCAAACTGGCAAAAGCCCCAACACAACATCAGCCCCCCTGGCATTGCAGAGGAGCTGGGGCTCAGAGGTATCAACCACATGGGCCAGACCTTCACCCTCTCCTTCACAGCATTTCTCTGCTTGGGTGGGCAGGGCAATAGCAGGGAGCACTGAGTGTCAGCACCTGCTGCTGTGGTTGCTGTCCACATGGTTATGGGGTTTGTATATGCTGATGGAAAAGCCAGAATCTGCACTGGTAGTGAAATCTTGTCACTGAACATTTTAGAAGTTTCTCGGATGCAAACTTGCTGAGGTTTTTCTTCCATGGGAAAAGTCTTCTTCTCTGCAGATTTCAAATCCCTGTGTGTGTGTTTCAAGGACAAAATGATTTCAAATCCCTGTGTGTGTGTTTCAAGGACAAAATGCATTCCTTTGCTCTGTCTCCAGATATGGGAGATGTGGTTTTCTTTTCTCAATCTATGATATAAAGAATTGCTCTCTCTGACTTTGTAAACATTTTCTAGCATTCTAAAGAGTTGGGGATGGAGCTGGAAGAAGCAAGATGCCAGCTCTGTACCTGGGCAGAAATAGCCCAAATCCTTCTGAACAATGGAGTCATTTTAATAAATAATATAAACCTTCTGATATTGGAGTCAAGAGTCTTGATTCACCCCGACAGGACTCAAATGGCAACAATTGGTGAGCCCTGAGATGTAGAGCAACAAAATCTGTGATTTTATGGCAAATTTTATGGCAAATCAGGCAACTATGGCCCTGTCATCTGTGTCAGAGCTGGAGGTGTCTTGTGATTTTCTGGAGTTTCCCCTGAGATTCCCCCCAGCAGTCTCCCATCTTTCTTACCCCAATGGGAGCAGAAGCCCATCGCCCAAGATCTGCCCCTTCCCATTCAACATGTGCCTCAGCTCCTCGTGCCTTGAGTGGCAAAATTCTGCCTCTGCAGCTGGGAAATGCCAAGCTTTGCCCAGACCTGTGCCTGTCCAGTGCCCACACAGGCTGCGATGCTCGGAAAAGCCCGAGGCTGAAGCTTGGCTCAGACTTGTTCTCCTGGCTTTGCTCACCATCACTCCTCATCCTGCCCACTGTGGACATTGTGGTTGGTGTGGCAGAGTCACAGCCCTGGCCTGAAGTCCTTGCTATCCACAAGATGCCCTTTATGGAACGATTTCTGCCAGGGTTATTTAATGAGAAGAGTTTTGCTTTGTTTTATCTCAGGCTGGGAGGTTTGCTCCAGTGGGGCTGGTGCCTCACCCAGGAGCCAGAGGCTCTCAGAAGTGGCTTTTCTGAAATTATTCTGCTTGTGACTCACAAACTTGTGTCTTGCTCTCAGATGAGAGAGAGAGATAGAGGAAGCAGGGGTAAATAGGCAGACTGGTGCAACATCCAGGCTCTGCAAATTGCTTTAGCTACATCAGAGATGGTGGTGGTGGGCTTCAGACAAACAATTCCTGCATGCTCTTTCCCTCTGAGCACAAAAGGAGAGGATTTCACTTCCTCACCAGGACCCCAGCAGGGCTCCATCACCAGGTTTGCCCAGGAAACCTTCACCAAAACCTGCTGCATTTCCCACCTCAGCCTTCCCACAGGAAACTCTGCACCATGCCAGCAGCTGCAGAGAGGAGTAAGGAAGGAGCCAGCAACAAGAAGCTGGGTGGAACTTCACGTGTCCCATGTCCCTTCATGCTGCTTCACACAAGGCAGGTGAAAAGCTGCCAGGAAATTATTTCAGAATATGCACAAGGTTAAAAGAGAATTGTTGTTTTCCTGCTGGCTACAAGAGAGCCAAGAGTACAGCTGCACACCTGGCTGCAACCGTTTAATTATTGGAAATTTGAATTATTGGAAATCTGATTTTCACTGGATGCATTTATAAATAATAGCTGTATTTGCCAGTGAGGCTTCTGATACAGTGACAAGAGAAGCTCCTGAGATATTTGTGGGGTTTTCACTTCTGGAATTGGTTTATTTGCTGTTAATGAAAATCAAATTCCCTCCATTGCCAGTCAGAATTGTTTTCCATAGATTCCAGGTCGTGGGAAAGGGTCCAGAGTTGTGAATATGGCATTTCCTGTCTGGGAGTTGGACCTGTGTACCCTAAGTATGTGTGTGTGTGTACCCTCACACAAACTAACACATCCCTTCTTGTTTATCTAGTTCAGCCTCTTGTGGAATACTTTTCCAGATTCTGTGCATTTTCAGCCCAATTCCTCTGAATTTAATTACCCAATCTTGCTAAAACTCTTTAAATGCAATTAGCCAATGCAATTATCCAATAATAGAATGAGTCCAAAAATTAAAAGGAGCAGAAAGAAAAAAGAGGGGAGGACAAAGGAAAACAGAGGCATTTGCATCAGATTTTTAAAAATTAATTTCCCTATTTAACAGCATGGAGGGAACAACCCTCTGCAGCTAGAAAAAGATTGGTTTCAAAGCGGGAAAAAACCAACCCTGCCTTATCACTAGAATTTGTTCTTGGAAAACAGTTTCCTGTCTGAAAGTGCTAATGCAGGGAAGATTCTGTGCCATTTTCCCTGAGGTCCTCTCCAGGCCCCTGGAGGCACGAGAGATGTCCTTGCCTTGTTCCACACGAGCAGGAACAACAGTGCTCAATGTCCCGTGAAGAAAAATGCACCCAGAACCTGCTGGAGCTGGCTGGGGATGCTCTCCCGTGAAAAATGCTGACTTCTGGGGAACCATTTGGGGATGAAGTGGGAACTTTGCTCCAGATGTGCAGGCAAATGCTGTGTCATGCCCAGCAGCAGCATCTGGAAAGTTTGCATCCCAAAATGTCACCCAAAATGTCCTTCCAAGGACATGGCATGGGCACTGAGCCAGCCTGCACTATGAGGCCCTGAGGTGAGGGCTGCTGATCAGCTCAGTCCCTTTCTGGGCTGATTCCTCACCATTTTCTGCACCATGTGAACAGCCACATGAAACACCCAAATGCCAAATGAACCCGGCTCTCCCAGCTCAGTCATGGAGGTTATAAGCCAAATTAACAAGTCAAGACTTAATTCTAAGTATTCCCTTCTTATTCTTCATTTCACTAATTAAGCAAGAAACCTGGGTTGTAAATTAGTATGATTAAAGCAATTAAGCAGCAGAGAGTACACCCTTAACTGTCCAGCTGATGTAACTGTGGAGATCATAGATTGCTCCAGCTGGACTTGTTTGCTTAGCCCACTCTGGACAAAGTCCGAGTAGATTTTGAGCATTTAATTGTCAACTCTTCTTTTTTCACTGTTCATTGCTTGCAAGCCCACAGATTGAACAGACATCTAGAGACAAAGGGCCAAATCCTGCCCCATCCTGTCCCCCTGGGAATGATCTGAACCAACAGGACAGGTGACTGCTGCAAGGGTGAGAGATCAAAGTGACTTGTACTCCCATCTCAGCCATCCAGGCTGCTCTGGGGTGAAGATGCCATGAGGCTTTGGCAGGCAGATCTCCAGCCCTTCATGAGCTGAACATCTCCCTTCCTGACTTGTTAGGAGCTGTGGCTCCTGCAAAGGTAAGTCAGGATTGGGGATGGATGCAGGGAAGGAAGGGCAAACCTCCAAACACCAGGATTTTTCTGAGCCCCAAGGCTCTAGGTGAAGCAGTGCATCTGCTGGCTTGGAGTGGATATTTACTGGAATTTGGGATGCCTTTTGGATTAAGCATCATGCAGCACTCACAAGGCTCCACTTAGCTGACATGTCTGAGCTCTGCCTGAAAATCTGATCTCCCTGTCATTACTCCTAAAGCTGTCTTTGCCTCTCCTTTCTTTTCTGATTCTTTTCATCCTGGCCAGTTGTAACATGCACCTCCCTGTTATGTTCTTCAGATGAGCTGCTGTTTTTACTTGAACTCAATAATATGTGCTCTTTTCTCCCCCTGTGCTCTTTTCTCCCCCTTTGCCAGCACTGGCCCTTCCCCCAAATTCCTGGTGCAGGCAGATTGTTTTCTATGGTTTTGCTTCAGCTGAGTTTGGTTATTAAATGTGCTTTCTTCTTTCCAGGGAGACTCCTGGTCCAGCCTCTGAGCTGCTTTTCCAACACATGAAGTATTTCCATGTCTTTCCTCCACTCCAAGAAGATTTTATTGTAATGTTAAAGAGGGAGCAGTAACCTTGGACACCTCTATTTCTGTCCAAAATTTCTGCCCCATTTTCTAAGGACACAAGGTTTAGTTAAGGGTACTATGTGTGGCCATAGCTGCTGATTCCCTCACAACTTGAACCCATCAACCAAATTTCATGAAGGTGGACAGAGGGTTGGAGGGCTCGAGGACTTTGGGTTCTGAAAAGTCTCATGAATATGTCTGAGAGAGCAGACAAGGAAGGTGCTCTGTGTTGCCTAACCAAAAGGCAGAATAAACACCAATTTTTGGCCTAAAAACTCAAAAATATGATCCAAGGGTTGCAGTACCAAAGGCAAATTAAGAGCATGCACTTATTTTTCTTTCAAACCTCGTGCTTTTGAAACCATAAAGTCTCATGCTTTTGGGGGGACTTGACCCATGACTTTTAAACCCTTGGGTATGGAAGCAGTCATGTTGGAGTCTCCTTGGAGCCAGGAGAAGTTAACAGACCTTTCTGCTGGTTCCCTGCCATTCCTAGAGGCAGGAAAGCAATTCTCCCAGCCTGGAGCTGTGCTATTGTCCTGATATGGGATACAGGTGCCAGGGAGGGAGTACACCAGGTCCTAAAACAAAATATTTATGGGCACAGCAACCCCACGGGATCAGCTTTGCCTTAGAGAGCAAAGGGGACAGCCTATCTTGTAGGAGTCATTGCCCTGGGGCTTTGCTCCTTGGATAGGCTCCCCTTGGCTTGGGTTTGTCTCACAGGCACTCATCCCAAAAAACACCGAGGAGATAAAAAGCAAGGCGGGGTAAGAGAAAGAAACGCAAGAGCAGCAGGAAAAGAAGGCAGAAAGTGGGACAGAGACAGCAGGAGACAGCTCTCAGGTTTGCCAGAGCAGGTAGCTGCTGATTCAGGGCAAGATATTCCTGCTGGAAGAGCAAAAGGCTTGCTAGCCCCAGGTTCCTGTGTGCACAGCCAGGCTGGAGAGGGTCAGCACAGGGCTGAGAAGAGCCACGCTGGCTGCCCACAGTTCCCACACCAAAATCCCCTCAGCTCCTGCCTCCATGCAGACAGCTATTTACAGCATTTCAATGGGTAGGGCCCAAACACTCCATGTCCAGAGCTGCCACTGCCAAAGGAAGGGGATGGGGGTCTTTGCAAAGGGCTTTAATAATCTCTCTGTTGGCTGGCAGATTTCGGCATGCATCCCACATTCTTCAGCAGCCCTTTCCTTAGCAATGAATAGGCTTTTAGCACACTCATAATGGTCTCTTTTCCTGTGGCACTCAGAAAAAAAAAACTTCCAGTCTGCTCTCCTTATCCACCACAAAGATGGGGTGGCTCTGCTCAGCATATCCTCTGCTGCCAGCAGAGCCACTCTGTCACCTCTGAGAAAAGGTGGCGTGTGAGCAAAGGGGAGGAGGGTGGCTTTGCTTCTCTTCCCTTTTCTCACAGCTCCTTTGCAAGCTGAGGTTACAAGGGGGGGTTACAAGGCTGAGTAGAACCTCTTCACCCACTCCCAAAAAGCATGATCAGCAGCCCCAGGGCAGGATCAGGGATTTACCCTGTGGCTGCACCCTGCCAGAGGTGAGCTGCACTCCCTGAAGCAGGAGGTCTTGGCTCTGACCTGAGGCAGGTGGAAAGTTCACTCTCCTCCTGCCTTGTTTTCCTCATCTTAATTCCCAGCTGGGCTATGACTCCAAAACCTGCAGTAACAGGGCTGTTACACAGCCACAGTGGTGTATGATCTACTCTGCACAGCTTATATTGTTGTTTGTTTTGTTTCACCTGGTTTTGATAATGATGCTCATCATTAGGGAGCTAAAATTGCTTCAGTTCAGGTGAGTAAAAGGGCCTTTGGAGCTCCCAGCAGGTATCTCACATACCTACAGTAGCCCAGGCAGCTTGGAAAATTGTACAATAGATAAAGTAAGCTTAGATTCTCAAAGGCTTTGGGATCACTGAGAACTACAAGCCCCAGAAAAGCATCAGGTACCTATGTGCTTTCCTAGGTCCAGCTAAGAAATGTGTCTGAAACTGTGGACTTTAGTAGCAAAAAGCTCATTTTCCATGATGCAAACATGTTGGGAGAGAGTAGCAATGCAACACCCTGCTGTGACTTTGAAGACTTCGAGGTTATTTTCATGCTAACCTGCAGACTCATCACAGACATTTCTGTGTTTCTCCTTTCTTTTGAGTATGCATTTACCATTTTCCTTAGATATATGTGTCTGCCCTGTATTTCCACATCTTTTTATGGCTCTTTGCAGGATTTAAGAGAAAATCTGCATCAGGCCTTTCTCCAATATCAGAACTACTTTGTGAATCACACAGAGAGTTGGGACAACAGCAAACATAAAGGTAAGTTTTAGCAGGGTGCACTGGCACATGCACTGGGAGATGTGTCTCTGCTTGACTCCATCCACCCATCCTTCATTAACAGCATTTCATTCCAACATGCAATTCCACCCAATATTTTGCTGAAGGGTGGAAATCTCACAGGAAATGTATTTCTGTGAGTTTCACAAAAATAGGCAGGTTGGCTAAAGAGAAACCTCTGCTGAGGAGCTGCCTGAGATTACCTCTGAGCAGAAATTCAAGGACTGACAGCCTGAGAGACCTGCAGCCTTATTAGACTCACGAGCCTAATAACATCTCCTGAGCCAGAATGCCAAATTCCCTTCCTCATGGAGGAGGGAATTGCACTTGGTGGCTGAACAGCAGCCTTGGAGGACAGAGGCAAAAAGCTGTAACACTTTCTTAAATCTGTATCTCACAGACTGTAGCAAACATGGAGGTTTTTAGTGGATGCAGTCCTGTCTCCACCAGGAGAGGTGCAGAGGGTGACAGAAGCATGCAGTGAGCTCTGCAGAGGACCAAACACTTCTCTGGAGAAGAGATGATGGGGTTAAAAACCACAGCAGACAAATTTCCAGATGGAAAATTAATGGAAGGCTTTAAAATCAAAGCACCACCTGGAAATACCTGAGTTGCAGATTGTTGGACACTTGGAAAGTATTCTCTGAAAATTCCACGTTCTTGCTTTGCTTACCCTCATGTTCTTTTCCAGTTACTTCTCAGAGATATTTGGTCCCCACACTGGCTCCCACAGCTCCTTGGTGTGGCCACTGTCACATCCTGCAGCGAGCTGGGGCATGGGAAAACAGCCTTAGAGTGGGCAGAGAGCAGCTGCCTGGTCCCCTGTGTCCCTTGGCAGGAGCTTTGTCATTCCTGCTCGCTGTCATCCCAGTTTACTGTCACCCATAATCAGGGATACAGTATTCATTGTCATACCCTAATCAGGGATAAAATGTGTAAGGACAGAGATTCCCCTTGTTGCTCCTAGCCACTGAATCACAATCAACGTGCAGAAACTGCTCACACTTTGTTTTTCCTCCCCTAATGTAGCTTTTTATAGCATATTCCACACAACTGACGTAAATCAATGCACGCTCTGCTTGGGTATGGATCCTTGAATGCCAGGCAAACCCTCAGAGGTCCAACTTACCCACCTCCTGCCAGTGACAAGGCACTTTATCCACCCACTGCCATGGCAGAAATCAGCAGCACTTGGATCATTTTCAGGCTCTTCATTCAAGCTTCCCGTGGCTGAGATGCTCCGGTCGCTTCCCGGGCTCCTTCAGTAGCAAAGCTCCACTGAGAGGGGAGATCACAAACCTTGTTTTCACACCAGCCCAGCTTGTTTTGAAAAGCCTGACCCTGAATTTCCCCCACCAGCTAGAGACAATGTCCCCTGCTAGGACAGGTTGTCACATATCCAAGATCTTGAATGTCTGTGCTTGTTCTTGCCCTTTTTTTCCTGCTTTTCCCTGCTTTTCCTTGCTTTAAACCCAAAGAAAAACTTCAGGGAGAGCTTATGAAGGAGAAAATTCTACTGTTCTTGGGGGTGTGATTGGTTTTTCTTAATGTTTTTATATTATGATGGTTTTGAACAACAAAAAAGGGAACAGCACGCACAGTTTTAAAATTACTCCTGCCTCAGTATAACTTTGTTTCCAGAGCCATCAAAGGATCCTTAGAGTAAACAAGGTACGTGCGTGGGTATTATTCTATATTTTTCATCTTTCTGGTAAAACTGCATGTGCCTTTGAAGGATAAAGTTAAATATTTACCCTAGGTCAACCATCCCTGTCTGCAGAGTTTAAGTTTTGTTGGAGTTTGGGCAAGCAAGCGGTATTTGCAAAATTTCTTCCCTGCCTCTGCTATTAGAAAATGCATTTACAGATGACTTTTTTTTTTTTTTTTCCTACAGAAAATATTTTTGATCAGGTGTGAGCACTTACCCAGCCTAGAGAAATGCTGAATCAACACGTGACACTGTGGTAGGATTGTGTTTGGGACTGTGTTATTTCACTTGCTGGCTGGGAACTTAAATGAAGCAGGACCAGAGCAATATTCTTTGGCTCTGTCACCACAGGAGGCCAGGGGGGGTTTCTTTCTGTGGTTTCAGATGTCTTGAAATCTGGCTCATTCTGGTAAATCCAGCATGGGTGCTGGTCCTGCATCCAGTTTGTGATGAGGTGAGCAGGCCAGGGGCACTGGGAAGAGCTGAGGAACACATCTCATGTTCCTCCCAGATGCAGGCAGAGAGGATTTCTGCAACGGGGCTGGAGCCTGCCCAAATTGCCTGGCATCCCAGGCACAACAAAGCCTGCTTGCCAAACTAAAGTCTGCATACTAAGAAAGTTCTTTAAGCCTTCGTGCCTCAGCTCACGTGCTGTGGCTCTTCTGAGGACTTCACCTTGCTCAGCAGAAAGCAAGAACTCTCCTTCATGTGCTCTTCATGAATCCTCCTCAGAAAAAGGCCACACTGTGGGACACTGCAGGCTGCCCAGCACATCTCCATTGGGATGTCTGGGAGCACCTTTATTCAAGCTCCTCTTGAACAACATGGCCATAAAATACAACCCCTTCCCTCCCTCTTCCCTTTCATCTTGTTCCCTCCTCCCCACCATGAGGCATCAGTCTCCAAACCACTTCAAATCAAAGCAGGTGCAGGAGATGACTGATGGATGGCTTAGCTCAAATCCTGCTGATGTTTCTGCTGGGTCTCCCAAGAACAGAGAGCAAACAGCAGCCAGGCACAAGGAAAAAAGCTGCAGACAACCTTGCCAGTCTTAGGAAGAGGGAAATAGCAGCAGGAAGATGGGGGTGGCCTGAGGGCTGCTCTAACCTGTGCCAGCTGCTGAGACTTGTATCAGGTGTGAGACTCAGGGAGCTGCAAGCAGCTCTTTGAAGGCCTTCCTCTCCTCCCCTAGCAAAGGAATTCAAATCTGATTTCTTCCAGTCTTTGTGTTGACCTTCCACAGGTGAAAAACAACCAGCTCTGTTTCTTAGGGGATTAAAATCCTACATTTCCAAGAGGCAACAGCTGGATTACATAGATCCTATTATAAGCATCCATCTGCTCTGATGTGCTGATGGAACATAGAAGGGAAGGACCTGGTTCCCTCACAGCCATTTAGATTTTTTTCATTCCTTCCACTGAGGCTGGAATTTCAAATACCTACCATCAAAAACTGGTATCAAGTTGAATTTGACTGGAAAACAGCATGACATCTTCCTTCCTGGGCTCGTGGTGAAAACTATATTGTCTGTTTTTCCACTGAAAGGAAAAAGGATTTTAAAAAAAATTATTTAAAAGTAACTGGGGTTTTTTTTCTGCTCGTTTTGTTTTTGCCTGTTCATGATCCCTCTGCTGATTTCTGGAGGAAGCACCCTGGCCCTTTGCAGGTAAAAGCCACTTAAGCCAAAAAAAAAAAAAAAAAAAAAAAAAAAAAAAGAATCTTCAAGTTCCAGTAGGGAAAGTCAAAATCCCTAATTTAGAAGCACCAGTGGACATTGGAGACATGCAGACTCACTGACTGGAAAGCTCCCAAGATCTACAAGCACTGAAATGAAAACATGACACAATGGATCAGTCAACGATTGCTACTGAATAGCCCAGGGGGCTTCAGGGTTAATCACTGCAGCCATCCATGAACTCTCACAGGGTGGAAAAACAGTCAGCTTCTGCCTGGAACATCTTTGGGATGATGTCCATGTGTATGGTGGGAGGTTCATGCGCTCTTCTTGTTGGCAAAGCACCTGGAGATACATCAAGAGAGGAGGGATAACTGTTTGGATCAGCGTTTGAATCAAAAAATCAAGAGAGGGGCAAGAAGGAGGAGGAAATGAGGGGGAATTCTCATGGTGTCATTGAGCAGGAAGCTTGACACCAGCACCCCCATGTCAAAGTGCTGTTTTTGAGGGGTTGGCTGTCACCAGACAGCCTCAGCAGGGTTTAAGCTCAGGGTTAAAGGGCTTTCCCTGGGTTCTGGGGGTGTGTGCTCCTGCAGCTCACCTGGCACTGCTCCGAGCAAGGACAAGGACGTGGGGGATGCTCCATGAAAAGGGATCTGCTGTCACATGGTGGAAAAGGTTCTGTGCTGGTTCTTGCACTGAATAAATGCATTTTATATGCTCCTAAATGTGCCACTATCAATGGGTTTTCTCATTTAACACATTCTTCTCGTTGATACTTTCCTGAATTTCTCCCTTTGCTTTCAGTTTGCACAAAGGAACAGCATTTATGTTTGTTGGTTGGTTTTAGAATCTTTTCTCACCTGAAACAAGGAATGGATTTCTGTATTTTTGTATTGATCTTCTGATTTTCTTATTTATTTTATAATTTTCTATTTATTTTATTTTATTTATTT
>VWZP01006963.1:0-15257 GCA_013396995.1 Dicaeum eximium
CCAGGGAGTGGGTGGGCAGGAGAAGAGACATTTCCCAGGCAGAAAATGTCTGTGGAGGTGAGAAATGGGACTCAGTCCTGAGACCAAGCATCTGAACAACCCTCCTGGAAGGCTCAGTCCTGGCTGCTGCTGTCCCATCTCTGTGCTTCTGCCTGGGAGAACCAGGCAGGGGGTGGGTGGCTGTGCCAGGGGGGTGATCCATGGGCTCCCTCCCCTCCACAGGCACCATGCTTGGGACAGCACCTCCAGCACCTCCCCTGGCACCTCACCTTGCTGGCCCGGTACGGGTACATGGGGGCCTCTGGCACCCTGAGGCACAGCCCGATGGAGCCCAGTTTGGTGGAGATGTTGATGACAGCGGCCCTGCTGCAGCTCAGACCTTCCTTTCCTGCACCTTTCGCTGCCTGCTCCAGGAGCGGCAGAAATTCCTGACGCTCATTATGCTCAATTATGTAGGGATAGGCAGTCCTTGCTGCCTACAGGCTGCCTGATCCATGAGTGGCAGAAATTTCTGCTGCAAGGACACAGATGCTGCACGAAGATGTGGCAAGCCTACAGTTTGTGTCTTGCTGGAGTGCTGGTGATGTGCTGGCCATGCAGATGCCCATCCTTCGTCCAGGAGACTGGATCCACTGGATTTGCTTCCCTCCATGGGAGCTTTGTTTCACTTGACAATCAGGGAATGGGCATTGGCTTGGAGGAGGCAAGATCACGGCAGAGAGTGTCTGCTCGTGGCCATGTAGGAATGTCCTGGCTCAGGGGACCCGGCCAAGGGGATGAGATCAGCCTGTTCCCAGTGTTGTGTGGGTCTGATGCAGAAAGCCCTTCTTGTGAAGGTGTCAAGCCCATGTGAGCCATGGAGCTTCCCACATTCCTTCCACATGCTGCTCCTTCCCTCCTCACCCACATCTTCTCCTGGCTTACTGCACTAGGTTTCCCAAGGACAGCAGAATTTGCCTGAAACCACTAAGGGGATTTTGCCCTTTGGAATCAAAGACTGGCTCCCAGATGGGATCTACGTCCTAGAGTTTGAAGGGCTGGAGCAGTTGCTCCTCCTGGATCCAAGGGTTGGGTTGGTGTAAACCCTGAGTGGGTGGGGTGTCTGTGGGAAATGCTATAAGGAAATCTTAGGGAGCAGAGCAAACAGTGAGAGCTGGAGCAGAGGAGGACAAGCAGCATGGCAGGGCTCCATGTCTGCTCCGTTCTGGTCACTGGGGCCAACCGGGGCCTCGGCCTGGGCTTTGTCCAGCATTTCCTGAGGATGCCAAAACCACCACAGTGGATTTTTGCAACCTGTCGTGACCCCAAGGGACAGAGAGCACAGGTGAGGCTGGGCTGGGAGGCAGTGGCTGTGCTGGAGGATGGGAGCACTTGGTGCCAGGGGGAGAATGGAACAGGGGTGCTTGCAAGTGTCTGGAGATGCACCCAAGACACAGGGCAGCTGGGCTGAGACAATGTGGGAGCAGCTGTGCATGGGATGTGTGGAGGGAACAGTGGTACTTGGGCATGGAGTCCTCCCCATCCACTGGGTTCAGGCCAGCTGGAGCATAGTGCGGGGTGTGCGGTAGTGCAGGGATGGAGCCAGAGCTATGTGGGCTTTACCTGGGAAAGGCTGAGGCTCTGCACAGCCCCTCCAGCCTCTTCAAGCCTACACAGTGCCCTCTCTTTCAGGAGTTACAGAATTTGGCCTCCAAGCACCCCAACATCATCATCATCCCTCTCGGTAGGTGCCCCGAGATGGGGATCCTTTGCCCCAGTTCCTCTGGCGAGTGCCCAGGCTGGGCATGCCCTGGGAGCCCCGTGCTGAGAGGGAGCTGTGCCAAGGGGCTGGTGCCCACAGGGCCATTGGGCACTGCCACCTCTGGGGGAACAAAGGGGACTCCACCATGGGGACACAGGCTCTGACCTCCCCTTGTCGGCTCTGCAGACGTCACCGACCCTGCCAGCATCAAGGCAGCTGCAGCCAAAGTTGGGGAGCACGTGGGGGGCTCTGGGCTGAACCTCCTCATCAACAACTCCGGAATTGTAAAGCTAAACTCCCTTGATAATGAGACGCCGGAGAATATGATCCAGGTTTATACCACTAACACAGTTGGACCCATGCTGATGGGCCAGGTGAGTCCCCAGCAATACAGCACAGCTCCAGAAAGATCCCTTCCCATGTCCTCAAGCTGGACATGATAGAGGGACTGAAGGGCCAGTAGGAGGGGCTCCTGTCACTGCTCTGGTGCCCTGATGGGCTCTCAGTTGATGAGAAGCTCAGGGGGCCATGGGCTGGAGCTCAGGAACTGGAGCCTGGCAGGGAAGAGGAGGGAGGATGTCTCAGTGCTGTTGCCAATGTTGCCCACTGTGGAAGGAGCTTCTCCCCTGCCCTGTGCCATGTCCCTGTGTACTCCTGCCCCTCTGTCCCCTCGCAGGCGTTTCTGCCCTTGCTGAAGAAGGCTGCCCAGGGGAGCCCAGGCTCAGGGCTGAGCTGCAGCAAGGCTGCCATCGTCAACATGTCCAGCTATGCAGGCTCCATTGAGGATGTGTATGTGTGGAATTTTGGACAAATTGTCTCGTACCGCTGCAGCAAGGTACTGCCAGATTTTGCTGGGGGTGAGCCCAGATGTTTCCCCTCCAAATGATCACACTGCCTTCACCTCCCCTTCAGTCTGTGACCCTCTCTACCCTGTGACTGAGCTTCTGTCAGTCCCTGGGTACCCATCACAGCACAGTTATATGCCTGGCCCTGTGTCCTGCTGTCGCTGTTGAGTCAGGTGTGAGAAAGGAAGACTCCAACTCTCAGAAGGTAGCAGGGTGAAAAGGGGCGTTTATTGCAAATCCCGCACCTTTTATAACATGGTTCGCTAAGGTGAATTATGATTGGATACAAAAGATCATCTCTCACTTCATTGGTGAATTAGCCAACTAATTTAAACAACAGCTACAGGAAGACATAACAGCAGTCTAGAATTCTAAGTTTCCCACACAGTTATCTCTATTCTTTTTTCGACTGAACTGAGTGTGTCCATATCCTACCTCAGAGGGACATGATACGATGGGACTTCAACTAGGCTGGGCATCGGCACAGGGACAGTGAGGGAGCATCATGTACCCCAGCAAGTGGCCCCCTCTGCCCTATCCCTGCCCCAGCTGTGGGGTCTGCACATGTCCCCTGGCAGCCCCCCTTCCCCTTCCACTGCTGTCTCCTCCCTGCTCCCCACAGGCTGCTCTGAACATGCTGAGCAAGTGCCAGTCCCTGGCGTACAAGGAGCACGGCATCCTCTGCGTGGCTCTCCACCCCGGCTGGGTGCAAACCGACATGGGGAACACAGAATCATTTAAGGTAAGAGATCTCCTGTCCATGGTCTGGGAGAACCTCATCGTTTAGGAATGCAGAATTTGCTGGGGTCTCATGCTGGGCTGTGTGAGAGCTCCTGGGCAGATACCCTGGAGGCACAGGAGAGAGGGAGATGAGTGACTGGGCATGCTTCTTGCCCAGAGCAATGGTGTGTTTCAGGGCAGACCCTTGAGCACAGAACTGTTTCTCCCTCTGCCCCACAGCCTCCCCTGAGAGTGGATGACAGCGTGCAAGGGATGCTGAAGGTGCTGTCCTCCCTCTCTGAGAAGGAGACTGGGACCTTCCTGGACTGGGAAGGGAAAGTTTTGCCGTGGTGAGATGCTGTCTCAGTATTCTGACTGTGAGGACCTTTGCTGCTGCACCATGTTGTACCTGTCCCTTAGTAAATGAGTGTCCACAAACAATAAGTAGCACTGTGTGAGCCTCCTTCCCTTGATCTTCTATTGACTATCACTGAGAGAGTCCTCACCGGTGCTTTGAGAGTTCTTCTCAGTTATTTTCGCATATCATTGAGCTAGGTTGGTCTGAACATTTGTTCTTGTCTATTTGGGGACCTGGACACCATCCTGATAGGAATTTGTCCCTGGGCTCATCCCAGAGCTCTCCCTTAGAATGGCAGCACCATCTTACAATGACTCAGGCACTCCTCCCAGTGAGTCCTTCCTCGTTTGTCAGTTCAAAGTCCAAGCAGAGCACTGCTCATTGTTAGCTCCTCTACCACATAGGCCAGGAAGACAAAACCTGATGTGATCCTCCTGGCATGCTTATGCCCTGATGTGCTCCTCCAGCAGAGATTAAGGTAGCCAAAAACACCCATGAAGACCAGGGCCTCAAATGGGAAATCTGTAAGTGCAGTCTTGAGCCCTCTCAGGGATGGGAACCTATTCTGTATTCCTGTTAAATCCTGTCTGTACCTCTCTTCTTGGCTGTGCTCCCTGTTCCGAGCTGGTGTGCAGAGGCAGGATAGGCTCTTGGTGTTGTGTACATTTCCATGGGGCACACATGGCACTGGAGGCTCCATGATGAGCAGAGGTGCCCACAGGTTCTCTGGGACTCGCCATGGGGCTGATGGAGTGGGACTAAATGGGCACATGGGGCCTTGGGGTCCATGGGGACACCAGGGATCCCGGACTGTATATCCTGTGGTGCATGGAGGGATGGTGAGGAGGCAGCAGTGGGATGGTTCCCAGGGGGCTCTGGGCTGCCTTGGATGTAGAGCAGGGAGCTCTCACCCCCCCAGAGTCCTTTCTTCACCACCAGCACTGAGCCCAACCTGCACCAGGGCCAGGATCGGCAAATACAGCTCTGGAGTCATCAAAGTACAGTTCTGAAGGCATGAAATTGGGGAGGAAACATGAAGAAGGATCATGATCAGGCAGGGAGGTGGCAATGGGACCCAGGGGATGATGGATGACAGGGGCCAGGGACATTCTGGATTACCCAGACCTCCATGACTGTATTCTTCCCACAGCAGCACTCAGCTCCCCATGGAGATCATTGTGTCATTTGTTGTATTTTTAACCAAACTCCCTCAAATTTGTTGTATTGCACAGGATGTAAAAAAGTTAATTGCTCATCTCTTGTATCATTTAGATTTAGCTGAAATTATTATAACCCTGACTTTGCTGTATTATAGGATGATGGCCCCATGCATGAGGCCCCTCACCAGCACTGTCCTTTGCAGCAGTCTCATTTCCTGGGTGCCATCCCAGCACTGCCACTGTTTTGCATAATTTAGGGCCCCATTCCAGATTGCCAAGGCTCTGAGCAACAGCATCCAAGTCCATCTGTAGCCTCTTGAATTAAACAGGATTTGTTGTGCAGGCTGTGCTGGGTGTCCCTGCCAGGGGAGGGGACAGTGCGGTGACTCTGCTCGCCGTGGTGCCGGCATGTGGCAGTCCCAGCAGGTGGCAGGATCTCTTCTGCTGTGATCGTATAGTGGTCAGTACTCTGCGTTGTGGCCGCAGCAACCTCGGTTCGAATCCGAGTCACAGCAACTTTTGTCAAGAGCCAGGAGGGAGGCAGCTGTGAGGGGGTTGGTTTGAAAAGATGCCATGCCCTGGGAGGGGGCCACAAGCTTGGATGGTCCAAGAGTGACCAGACTCATACCAACAATGATTTCCCGACCTGTAGTCACTGTGCAGGGTCTCTCCAGTGAGGCTGCGGTGGCACTTCTGGGAAAGCGCTCCAGCTTCTCAATTTTCCAGGCAAACTTGAGAATTTAGAGGAATCTGCCCAGCCTTCCACATTCCACTTCCTCACAGTTTTGCAGAAAGAGGACCAGAAGATGCTGTGGCTGCCCTGCAGAGTGAGAGGAGGTGGGAGGCAGCAGCTTGCTCAGCTCCTGGGCCCCAGGGCATGAAGGATCTGCCACAGCAGAAGAAGAAAGATAACCAACCAGCTGAAAGTCCTGCTGCTGGCACTCCCTGCTCCAGGAAAGCAGGATTTTGGTTGCTGGACCTCCATGGATGCTTTCACAGCAGAGGCAAAACCCACCCAGAGCTGAGGGGTGACCTTGACAAACTCTGTGTCTGGGAACTCGAGGTCTCACGGGCACCAAGAAGCAGGTGGAGATCTCTGGGTGCACCGGGAGATGCTTCAGCCTGGGGAGACCTCTTAAACTGCTGCTTACCCTTCTGGAGCCTCAGTGGAGTCACCCTGTTTGCTTGGGCTTGGTGCCCTCTCCTGACAGCTGCAGAACTCGCTCTGCTCGGACGCTTTCAGAAGAGAAGTTACATAAGGTGTGGCACAGGCTGCTGCTGGAGAAGGCACGGCCCAAGTACAGGGTCTCAGATGGCCGCTGTGGGGGCATCTGAAAGCAGCAGGAGGCTGCAGCACTCAGGCCAGATGGGTTCAGGCATCTGCAGAGCTGGTGCCTGGGAAAAGGAGAGGGTGGATTTTTTTGCTAGCACGGAATAGCAAGGAATAGATTTTTTTTTTTTAATCTTATCCAGAGCAAGAAATGAAGAAAAAAAAAATCATTGCACATTTACTTTTAGAATTTGCACTTTATAGGGCACTTACTTGCATGACTTCACAGTCCTCCAACATTCATTTACAGAAAACACATATCTCTTTACTTAGGGAAAGCTCAAAAAGCATTTTCCCTTCTAAAGTTGCCCATTAGCAGCAGCAGCAGCAGTGCCTGCCCCACTTTTACCCAGCTGAGCAGCAGAAACACAAGGAAATACATAACTTCTCATTCCTCTTTCTTTTTTTTTCCCCACAGAAAGTCGCTGTGTTGTGTAAGGCCACTAAACTTACCTGAAAAATAATTTACTATGCTTGAACAACTGATTTATGTTCAGGTTGAAAAACACAATTTTTTTTTTACATAGGACAGGGGATATTTTTCATCCAAAATTGCTTGATTTTCTGTTAAAAAGAGTTTCTATTTTACAAAAATATCCTGAAGTGTCTATACACCTACAGGGCAGTCCAGGTCTTGACAGAGTCAGTGCAGCCTCTGCTCTCTCATGAACTTAAAGCGATGCAGGGCTCTGCTGCGAAACTTCCCCTCGCCACCCTCCCAGTGAAAAAGGATCTCCTGATGTTCAGCCGGAGCCTCCCGTGTTCCAGTGTGTGCCCATGGCTGAACAGAGCCTGACTTCCCTCCCTGGAGAGATGCTCCAGGCCCTTCACTATCTTCATGGAGGTTGCCACGCAGAAAAAAACAGTTGCCACCAGAAACCCAAACTTTAAGAAAACTGCCTGAAGTCAGCTGGGGCACCTGAACACCCTTCACTGAGGAGGGAGCAGTGGACACCTCAAGCCCCTACTTCTTTCCTGCAGCAGTCGCCCCAGGCAAGAGGAGGTGCTGGTCCTGCCCAGGGGCTTCTAAAGGATAAAGCCACCGCCTGAACAGGGGCTTGAACCCTGGACCCTCAGATTAAAAGTCTGATGCTCTCCCAACTGAGCTATCCAGGCTCACATTTTGGCTTTGGGATGCGTGTTTGGGACAGCCGGGGAGGACCCGCTTTCCTGCGGCATTGTGGGGACAATGTGGGGACCCACTTTGGTATTTCCCACTCCCACGCCACCCCAACGAGGCTGCCAGCGCAGGCCAGACCGAACACCCGGGTTCTGGGAATCTCTCCGGGCACTGATCGGGCACGGGGATGCGCCCCGGGAAGATGCCGGTGCCGCAGGGATGCGCAGGCAGGGAGAGGAGCAGGATGCCGCGGGAGCGGCAGCAAAACCTCCGCCGCTCCCAGGGGGAGGCAGGAGGGTCCTGCCGGGGGACGGGAGCAGCAGCGGTGGCTGTGGCCGCGCAGGGTCCGAGCTCTGCTCTGTGCCTGCAGCAGCCTCGGCTCGGATCCGGTCCCAGCGGCTTTTGCAGGAGCCGCGTTAAAGCAGGCGGGAGGCGGCTGCGGGGAGCTGCGCTGCGCATACCGAGCTTGGATGGCACCCACAGCTGCCACCCCACATATTCTATTGCCCTTCCTCCCCATTCTTCAGGAAGGGACCCCTCTGCCCCTCGGGGAACCCACCGTCTCAGCCAGCCCACCCACCAGTGCCCTACAGCACCCCTGTCCAATCTCACGCTTCCCGGGAGACAGAAATCTTCCCTTCAGCAGGAGAATATGATTTTGCCCCATCCCTTGAAGTGTTCAGGGCCACGTTGGATGGGGCTAGGAGCATCCTGGTCTGGTGGGAGCTGTCCCTGCCCATGGCAGGGGTTTGAAATGAGATGAACTTTAAGGTCCCTTCCAGCCTGAGCATGTACCCAGCGCAGGCTGAAGCTGCAGGGGCTTCCCCCAGCTGGGACTGTCACAGAGGGAGCCTTCCAGTGGATACTGGGCGGATGCTGCATGGGGCAGGGGCAGTGCCCAGGATGGCACTGGGTAATGTGGCACTGCCATGTGGCACAAGGAGCTGCCCAGATGTGTCTTTTCCTATCCCAACCCCTCCATCTTCTCCCAGATACCCGGGGTCCAGCTGGCCACGCTGGCAGCGCCGGCATCCCCTGCCGGGGGCAGAAGGAATGGAGAGGGGCTGTGTTCACCGATGCCGGGAGTGAGCAGCCCTGGGCAACCCTGGGGCATTACTGCCTCGTGCAGGGGCCAGAACGTGGCAGCCACCTCCCCAGAACATGGGGACAAGGGACACCGAGGCACCGGGAAGCTGCTCAAGGTGCAGCACCCCTGAGCAGGACTCTCGGGGCACTAAGAACCCGCAGCACTGCTGTGCGTTTTGACAGGCCATGGCTCGTCCATAAGGCCAGTCCTTCGTCCCTCCCCGTCCCTGCTCCTCCTCACGGCCAGCCCCTTGCAGCTCTCCCCTCCCCTGCAGCCCGGGTGCCTCTTGGCTGGACCTGCGTAAAAATTATAAAAGGCAGCTTGGCTGGAGCCGTCCGGAGATCCCGGCCGAGCCTGCCATGGGGAGCAGCGGCGCCGGGCTTGCGTTGCTGACGTTGTCGCTGCTCCTGCAGCCCACGGCCCAGTTCTGGCTCTTCAACGTCCTCTTCCCACCCACCACCACCCCAGAAGCTCCCCCGACGAACAGCACTCCGCCCGTGGTGCTCGGTAAGGTCGCGCCAGCGCGGGCACGGTGCGGGGGTGGGTGGCACTCTGTGCCCCCAAAGCACACAGCGGGGCTGGGGTCCTGTGCCACTGCTGGGGCTCACTGGGGTTTGGCTGAGATGGTTCTCGGCTGCCTGGATTGGAGCCACCAAGTGAAGGTGTCACACAGCTCCTCAGTCCCCTCCCATTCGCCGGGATAGGGACACAGGGCTGCCCGTGCCCAGGTAGAGCTTTTTGGAGCTGAGGGGATAGACTGGGCGCCCCAGAAAGCAAATGGGTCTCTGGTATCTCTCACCTGGCCCACAGAGTGTTTTATGGCTTGTTTGGGTCTGGGGAGCTCTGCTGGCAGAAGGATGGGGGCTGCAGCACATCTTCTGCCACTTCCCAAACAGTGGGTGGATCCACCACCTCGCACTTTCCTGAAGCCCACCCCATCCTGTGTGTTGTCCCACTCTCTGGAGATGGATAAATTATCCTCTGCTGCTGCAAAAGGGGGTCCATCTCACATCCCACGCATTGCCAACTCCGACTAGGGGCAAGCCAGCAGGAAAAGGGGCACAGGGAGATTAAAGGAGATGTGGGGGCATCATCTCAGGGAGGTGGAGGCAGCCACCACCAGCTGGTGCCTCTGTGCTGCATGGTTCTGCCTTCCTTTGGCCCTGTGCCATCACCAGGCACTTGAGCTCAGGTTTTGCCATGAAAACTCTGCTGAGCACAGTTGGGGTTTTCGTCCTTTTTCTTGAATCACGATGAGTTTCCCGTTAAAAAAAAAAAAAAGAGAAGATAAAAAGCAGAAGATCCCTCCCTGCTGCAATGCCAAGGGCTGACCCTGTAAACTCCCTTCCCAGGGGCATCAGGGGGCACAGACCTGGGGTGGTCAGAAGACCCTGGCCACTGTCACCAGGAGCCTCTTTTCAGGATTACCTGTGACAGTCGGAGCTTCTCTTTTTGTCTCCGGTACCAGCCCCAGGCCATGTCCCACGCCCAGCCAGACCCGGATGCCCCTTGTGCCGCTTGGCTGCCCCTCCTGCCGCATCCACAACTAACCCATCCCCCTGGGCTGGGCGTTCCGGAAACCCCCAGCGCCCTTGGGACCGCTGATAACCCCTCTGCCCTCACAGAACTCCCTTAATAATTACCTAATGTCCTCTGGAAGGGGAGGCAGAGCTCAGAGCTGTGTGCCAGGGGCAGGGGGATGCTGGCTGTGCACCTTCAGGAGCCGTCAGAGCAGCTCATGATCCTGCTCCTCTTGCTGGCCAGAGATGACCCTTCTGCCCACTCCCTGCCAGGGCTCTCCTACACCTGTCTGATCCCCATCCAGGTGCTTTGAAGACAAGATTAGACCCTCCCTGTACCCCTAGGGATGTGCCACAGGCATGAAGGAGCTGTGAGGCAAGTTGAGGAAGGTGACTGCTCCATCTCCTTCCCCTCTTGCATGGCGTGAGGCATTGAAGGTACACCCCAGCCCCAGCCATGTATTGCAGGCAAGTCCTTGGACCTGCTGGCACCTTGGGATTTGTCACCTGGTGCTCCCATTCCAGCAGGTTCACTGTCCCCTGCAGTCATTCACCTCTTGTCCTCAGCCTCACAGTCAGTGCTGGCACCAGGAGCTGGCTCTTGGCTCCTGCACAGCTGGGAAAGCTCTCCATGTGTCTGGTCCCAGCACAGGCACATCTCTCAGGGTAGCAGCAGGAGGGTGTCCCATCCCTGCTGGGGACCACTGATGCTCCCAGAGGCACACCAAACACCCTGGTGACTGTCACCTTCCATTGAGGGAGCCCAGGGCACAGAAATGAACTCGCTTAAAGCTGTGCTGTGTTTCCTGCACACATCATTCCCATTGAATTTCTGCAGAGTTCAGTTCCACTCAGCACTAATCACTTCAGAGACCTTGTTCAGCCTGTATGGAAGGTTTAAAGTTCAGGAAACTCTCCCTGGGAGCTCTGCATCCCTGAACTACCCACTACCCCAGGACAAGTTGTCGGGACTGCATTAGGAATGGGCAGCCCCAAGCAGCACCAATGTCTTTCCTGCAGGCTGCAGCAAGGAGAAGAGGGTGGGAACCCATCCAGGGAGGGGGAGTAGTCCAGGATACTTTGTGCTGCTGGGGACTCACATGTTTGAGCCAAGGGTGACAGCTCTGGGGGTCACCCCATGGAAATGCAGCTCTAGGGGTTCCCAGGAATGCATTTTAGGACTGTTTTCATGCTCGCCCAGCACTTCAGCTCCAAGCACCCTCTCTCCTGTGCAGAGCAGGTTGTTCTCCAGGGATGCTGCTCCAGGCAGCCCCAGGGGAGCACTGCCTGGGGGTGGGGTAAGTGCCAGGTTTGGCAGCCCCACAGGGTCAGTGGGATGGGGTTTGTAACTGGCTCTGCTCTCCCTCTGTGGTGCCTCCAGTGCCTGGGTGTCTTGGGAACCAGCTGGAAGCAAAGCTGGACAAGCCAGATGTGGTGAACTGGATGTGCTACCGCAAAACAGAGGATTATTTCACCATCTGGCTCAACCTCAACACCTTCCTGCCAGTGGGAGTTGACTGCTGGATCGATAACACCAGGTACCATCCAACTCTACCCTGGGAGCTCCCTGGGAAAATGACCTACCAAGGATCTCCCTCCCCTCTCCTCCCCCTGGCCATTACCTAACACACGTGGAAAAAAATGGGAGGACCATAGGATTGTTTGGGAACACAAGTGACTGGCTGCTGCTCTGAGCATTTGTCTTTTCCCAAGTCCTGCCATGTGCCAAGCCCAGCCAGACCATCCTGAGCACCCACAGGAGGTGCTGCCACCCTGCCCAGGGCTGCAGGGTGAGGGGGCTGTGGCAGCTGGTTCCATCAGAGAGAGGAGAGCAGAATGGACTCCAGGAGAGCACAATGGACTCTGGCTGGGCTCCAGTGCACCTCACGTCCACACAAGGCTTGGAAACAGCCAGGTCCAAGCTGCTACCCAGTGATCTCCACCCCAGCCTCATGTTCTCCATGGGGACATGGCTCTTCTGCCACCTCCTGTCCTGTCCCCACAGGGTGGTGTACAACCGAACCTCTCGGAAAATGTCCAATGCCCCAGGGGTGCACATCCGTGTTCCTGGCTTTGGCAAGACCTATTCTGTGGAATACCTGGATCAGAGCAAGCTGGCAGGTGAGAGGAGGAGAGGCCAGGGTGTCTGGGGATCCCACGTGCTCCCTGCAAATGGGGGAGGTGTCCCCATGTCTCCAGCAGGGACCAGTTCTGCAGAGAGCCCAGGGCACTGGGACTGAGGGACATCAGCCTGGGGGACACACTCCTGCTGAGTGCTGGCAGGGAGCCCCCCCATCCTTGACCCCAGTACTCAATGGGGTGCACAGTCACTACATCTGGCTGGAACCACTGAGCTCCTGGGCTTCCCAGGGAACATTTTGACCATGGCCAGGACCAGAATGGAAAAAGCTTGACAAGAGAAGACCACAGATCTTATTTCCACTTGTTCCCTCTGCCCACAGGCTACCTGCACACCATGGTGCAGAACCTGGTGAACAACGGCTACGTGAGGGACCAGACGGTTCGGGCAGCTCCCTACGACTGGAGGGTTGGACCCCGTAAGTCTGGGGGCTGTGGCCAGGCCCCCCCATGCACAGAGGGAAGCAGGGTGACCCTCATGCCATCGTGCTCCCCTCTTGTCCACAGAGGAGCAGCCCGATTACTTCGAGAACCTGAAGGCGCTGATCGAGGAGATGCACGATGAGTACCAGAGACCCGTCTTCCTCATCGCACACAGCATGGGCAACCTGCACGTCCTCTACTTCCTGCTGCAGCAGACACAAGCCTGGAAAGATCAGTACATCGGGGGGTTCATTTCCCTGGGAGCCCCCTGGGGAGGCTCCGTCAAGCCCCTGCGTATCCTGGCATCCGGTGGGTGACTCCTTTTGTGCAGCCACCTCTTCATTTTCTTTCCCTCCTGCAGAAATGGAAGGGGGTGCTGGGCAGGGAAAGGGCACAGTGGTGGAAGAGGTGGGGGACCCAGTTGCTGTTTAGCCTCTTTGCAGCCCAGAAAGCCACAATCACTTGCCTAATGCTGACAGCCCAGAATATTTACAAGTCACAAGTCCAAAAATGCATGAGATTAAAAATCATGTGCTTGAAGGTTTTAACATCTGGCCCCTTGCATCACCCTTAAGTCATCTGCTAATATTTTTCTCTGTTGCCACAAGAGCCAGAGATATTTTTAAGATCATCTGAGGTCATTCCATGGTCTTAGGACTCCAGACATACCAAAAAATGCCAAGGCTTGAAGGAAACATGCAAGTTGGCCACCTACTACTGCTTGCTCCTGTCCCTGCAGGCAGGTGTGGAGGTGCCAGGGTTGCAGGGAATGTTCGGGGCTGGGTTGGTCTGTGCCATCACACGTCCAGGTTGTCTCCAGTCAGGCCCTTTGAGCAGCTGAGATGTGGAGAGAAGGGTTTGGAAGGCTGTTTTTGATATCTGCACACAGGGGGGTAAGGAGAGGATGTGAGGTTGTGGGCAGGGGAAGAGCAGAGCTGGAGAAGGGCAGGGGACAGGTGGGTCACTGTGGGCGTGGCTGATCCCAGCCCAGCCACCCAAAGGCTCCATCCGTGGGGGGACATTGTGGTGCCATTGCCACGAGCCCTTGCGTGTCCCGCAGGTGACGAACAGGGCATCCCGCTCATGTCCAACATCAAGCTCCGTGAGGAGCAGCGCATGACCACCACCAGCCCCTGGATGTTCCCCACGACCCTGGCCTGGCCCGAGAGCCACGTTTTCATCTCCACACCCTCCTACAACTACACCTACCGCGACTACCAGCGCTTCTTCACCGACGTCAACCTGGAGGACGGCTGGTACATGTGGGAGGACATGAAGGACTTGTTGAAGGATTTACCCCCTCCTGGGGTGGACACGTACTGCCTCTATGGCACAGGCTTCCCCACAGCAGAGACTTACATTTATGATGAGCGTTTCCCTTATGAGGACCCCGTGGACATCATTTATGGCGACGGGGACGACAGCGTCAACACGCGCAGCTTGGAGCTGTGCAAGCGATGGCGTGACCAGCAAAAGCAGAAGGTGCACGTCCAGGAGCTGAGAGGTGCCCACCACTTCAACATGATCTTCAGCAACCTGACTCTCAGTTATATCAACGAAATCCTGCTGGGGAGCAAAGAGGAGCAGGAGGAGCCAGGGCAGGTGAGATCCAGCCCAGAGGCTGGGAAGTTGGGGAAGATCCTACATGAACACAAGGTCCGTAAGGAGCCTAAAAAGAACTGAAAGGAGGGAGGGCCAGCTTCCCTCCATGATGGCAGGCACCACAAACTGCCGTGCAGGGGAGCAAAGGACTTGGGGCTGAGTTTGGAAGGAAAGCGAGCCAGACCAACAGCTCAGGTGGATGGGCTGGCACCCACTTCCACACTGATTGGTTCTTCTTTCGGGAATGGTGATTAATTTTACTTCAGAGGCTTGTCACTCTCCACCAGCGGGTGGATAATTAACCATGCTGCCAGCTCATTTACATCACCCTTGTGAATTCCAGTGTAGGCACAAGCCCTTGCCAATAGCAAGCCATTTTTAGGCACTTTAGAGGCTGTGGACCTGTGGTGCTGTAGCTTCTGCTCACCTGGGACAGAGCAACTCACATCACAAGAGCAGGCTCTGACTTGCCAGGTGGTCACAGAGGTAGCATGGGGGTAGCACAGTAGGTATGGCTTACAGAGCAGCGAGCTAGGCTCCTTGGGCAAGACCAACTTGAAATCAGCAGATTTGCAAAATAATAAACACATTTTGCTTCTGTGTGCTGAGCCTGCCTTGTCCTTCAGAGCTGGATGGTGAAACCAGCCATAACCAGAAAGCGAGGTGCTTGCTGCCTGCAGGCACTCCAGGAGACAGGGCTTGGGGACAAACCACAGGGCCTGTGATGCAGCTGGGTTGGTGATGTGACCAGGGCTGGCAACACGATGCGGGTGGGTTGGGGCTGGTGACATGACCAGGGCTGGTGGTGCTACTGGAGCATGATGCCCTGGCGCTGGCAGAGCAACTGGGAGGGAAATATAACTGGCCTTGGAAATGCAGCTGGGACTGGTGACACAACTGGGGGATGGCGATGCAGCTGCGGTTGGTGACACAACTGGGGTGACGATGCAGCTTGAGACTGGCGATGCAGCCAGGGGTGGCAACACAAGCGTGGTGACACAGCTGGGGTCGGCCATGCAACCGAGGCAGCAATGCAGCCGGGACAAGCTGTACAACCGCGACCGGCAGCGTCTCCGGGCTGGCGATACTGCCGGGGCCGGGGCCGGGGCCGCTGGCGGTGCTGGCGGTGCTGGCGATGCTGGCGGTACAGGCGGTGCTGGCGGTGCTGGCGGTGCTGCCGGTGCTGCCGGTGCTGCCGCGCCCGCCCCGACC
>VWZP01006963.1:15357-139900 GCA_013396995.1 Dicaeum eximium
GGAGGGCGGCGGGCGGCGCAGCCCCTGCCTGCTCGTGGCGCTGCGGCCGCGGAACGTGGAGGCGGAGCGGGAGCGCTTCTTCCGCGCCAGCTTCGCCTACGACCCGCAGTTCGAGTACGCGGAGCCGCTGCCCGCCGCCGTCCTGGACAAGTACGGGGCCGCCTCCGACCGCTTCGTGGCTCAGGTGAGGCGGGGCCGGGAGGGATGCTCGGCCTGGAAGGAGGAGGCGGTGCGAGGGTGTGGGATGTATCCTGGTGGGGCTGGCCGGGAGATGGCCATGGTGATAGAATTCTGGAATGGTTTGGGTTAGAAGGGATCTCAAAGACCATCTAATTACCCCGCACACCCTGCCGTGGACAGGGACATCTTCCACCAGATCGGTTGCTGCAAGTCCCATCCAGCCTGGCCTTGAACGTTTCCAGGGATGGGGCAGCCACAGCTTCTCTGGGCAACCTGTGCCAGCGCCTCATCACCTTCACAGGGAAGAATTTATTCCTAATGTCCAGCTTAAAGCCATCCCCGGTCAACACCATTCCCCCTTGTCCATGTGAAACCTTGCCTTCTTTCCTTCCCAGCTGCTGCCTAATCCCTCTCCCTGTAACACCTTTTGTATCCTGCCTTTAATACACTCACCCTGTGATTTCTTAAACCTCAGGTTTTAGTAACCTCACCTACCTTCAGGAATGGTGCATGCTCCATGGTGCCATGGGTGGTGCCAGGTTGGATGGGGCTTTGAGCAACCTGATCTCGTGGAAGGTGTCCCAGCCCATGGAGGAGGAGTGGAACTAAATGGTCTTAAATGTCCCTTTCCACCCAAACTAGTCTGTGTTTCTATGACGAAACTGGCTCCTGCTTATGCTGGGAGCTGTGCTCCATCAGGGACACCTTGCTGGTATGCTTTTGCACTTGTTGCTGTAGAAATAACAGCTGAGGAGCTGCAGCACATGGGTGACAGCATGGGAAGTGGTCCTTAGCCTGAATTACCTGGTGGTTAAGTCTGGCTTGGTTTCTGGAGGCCTAAAGGTTGTCCAGTGCAGCAGCATCCTTAAGGCATCAGCAAACATGGTCAGTTATTATATTAATTGGTGTAGACTTCACCTAAGGAGTCTGTATTATTCTGCTTAACTGTTTCTATGGCTTATACACTACTGAAGCATTTCTGAGTTGCTCTCTGCCATGGGGATGGTGCTGAGAAAACAGCTCCTGGTCATTCAGCAGGAGAAAAGAGGCAGGAGTGTGCTTTCAGGGTGCTCTGCCCACAAACAAACCTTTTGTGGATGCAGGAGTAGAGCTGCTCTGTCCCTTCTCCCTGTGCTTGGAGCTGGGAGCCTGCCCATGTCCCAGAACCAGTTTGCACCTGGGAATGAGCATCCTGCCTCTAGGAAGAGCATCCTTTCTGCCACGTGAACAAGCGAGCAGATAAAAACTCCCTCTTATCCCAAATTCAGGATGGCACACCAGAGGTGTTTCTTTGCACCTCTCAGTTGGGAGTTACTTGTTCAAATAACAGCTTATTCACTGATTTATTGATTGTTTTTTGAATGTTTACTGCTCCCTACATCCCTGCCCATGTCTCTGCATGGATTATAATCCAGATGATCCAGGCCCTTTCTGTAAACAGCTTTCCAAGCAGTTTGTCATTCCCAGTGTGTGCCATACCTCTGCCCCAGATAAACTGGTGCCAGCGAGGCTCTTGCAGGGGAGACACTCTGACGCCTGCAAAGACCTCCCCAGCTTTTGGCATTTCCCTCCTGTGTTTTATTCCCTGAGCTGTGCAGTAAAATCAGTTGCTCAGAGCTCTTTCACCCCCTGCTTTTTCCTTTGGTGCAGTTGGCTTGCAGCAGAGCAAAAGATGAATAATTGAGATTATTTTTCTCCGGGCAGTGCTTTGACTGAATGGAATTAAGGTTTGTAACCACTGTGGATTCTGGAAGCTTTTGCAAGAGATATTAAGTGTTGAGTGTTTCTGCCAACATTTCTCCAGGTCTTCAGTGACGCTCTGATGGGACATTCATGGCACTGCTCCTCTGCTCTTACCCTGCAGTAACCTCCTTCCAGTCTCCTTTATTTTGGGAAACAGTTTTAGTTGGCAGCTAACTCTTAGATATAAACTGCTTTTATTTTCAAAGACCTTCATTAAGCAGGGAGATTAAATAAATAAGACATTTTGCTAAGTCAGCACCCTTGGACATGAGCAGACAAACCAACACCAGCTCCCTGCTTCCAGCTGCTCTGGATGTGCTTGGGGGGTTATTTTATTTTCTTAATAGAAAACTGAAATAAGCCAGGAGGATTCTTCCAGCCCTGTGGAGGCTCATCACCCTGGAGATCACATCCCTGGTTTGCCACGTGAATTTGAGTGGCACCAACACAGAACTGGAGGATTTGTTATCCCACTGCATATGGTGGGTGCATGATCTGGGGATGCTCAGAACGTTGGAATCTCAGGAATTTTGCTCACCAGGATGTGCTCTGAAGGTCGGGGAGGAGCTCTCTGGTTGTCTTGGGCACCAGCTGTGCTGGGTTTCTCTTGGCTCAGTGATTTGGGTCCCCTGGGAGGAGAGAGAGCAAGTGGCTGAGCAGAGGTGGGAGGATGAAAGGTCCTTTTTCTACTGTGGTCAGCTGAAGGTACCTTGTAGTGCTGTAAAAACGAGTCTGATTGTTCAGCAAACAAAGCAAAAAAACCCAAAAAACCCCACCCCAACACCCCAGAAAACAAAACTGACAAGAGAAAAACTGTGCACAGCTTCTCCTGGAAAGACACAGTAAGTGACTTCGGAATAAAAACCAGCTGTGAAAACTGCCCAGGGAAGAAAATCGGGACCTTCTGCAGGGTTAGAGGAGGTTGCTCACCAGATGCAGACCTAAATCCCCTCTTGGGATCACAGAATTGTTTAGGTGGGATAAGACTCTTAAGATCAAGTCCAGCTGTTACTTAAGCACTACCAAGGCCACCACTAAACCACGACCCCAAGTGCCACATCTACATCTTTTAAATACCTCCAGGGATGGTGACTCCACCACTGCCCTGGGCAGCCTGTTTCAATGCTTGACAACCCTTTCCATGAAGAAATTTTTTCTAATATCCAACCTAAACCTCCCCTGGTACGATTAGAGCCATTTCCTCTTGTCTTAAGAGGTGTTGGATGATTTGAGTACCACTACTGGTGGTGAGCACCCATCTCCTGATCCTGGGTAACCTTAGAGACTAGGGAGGGGCAGCAACTGTTCCAGGGCTGGAAAGCTTGGCAATAAAAACTGCTGGAAAAACGCCAGAATTGGTTGAAAGGCATCTGCTTTGGAATATGTGCTAATACAATATTAATATAATATATAATATTAATATATTCATATATATTCCAATGACCGGATAAAGTAATTGCTTGAAAATGTCTGCAATGGAAACAACTTTTTGGGGAGGAAATGTGCTAATAAATGTTCATATTTTATAGATGCTCCATAAATGTGAATGTGAATAATGGAGCACGTGATGCTTCTTTAGAAGGCTGCTGGGTGTACAGCAGGCCGGTGGTGCTGAGCTGCTGTTTGAAGCAGCATCACTGCAGAGGGTGATGCACAGCCTCACTGCTGAGCTTGGAATTCTGCCCTTGAGTAAGAAACTCTGGGAGTAAAAAGCAAGCTCAGAAGCTGGAGATCTTTGTGCAAGCACCTGAGTTTGCAAGGAGAACTGAAAGCAGAAAAGATTGAAAATAATAATGGATTTAACCACGCTGCAGCGATGCAGTTTCACTTCTGCCTTGCCCCATTTCTGCAAGAGATGCCTGCAAGGGTGACAAAAAGCAGAAGGAATATGTTGTAGGTCATGCTGATTGTGTGAAGTGTTCATCTGTCCTGGTGGCCACCTCCAGCCAGCTCAGTCTCCTTAGTTTTTTAGATCGTGCAAAACCACATCCTATTTTAGAGGCGTTAATCAGGGGTTACCTTCACTGGGTTTGTTGCACGTGGGATTTTAGGCTGTATTAGTAAGCAGGGAGGTGTCTGTGCTTATGTTTGTACTTTCTGCGTGCCACAGGCCATCAGGATCATCCGTACTGTGCTGGAGAAGTACGGGACCTACGAGAGCTTCGAGGTGGCCACGGGCGGGAGGCTGCTGAGCAAGTGCCAGATCTGGTCCGTGATCCGAAAGTACATGCAGAAGGAAGGCTGTGTGGGAGAGGTAATCCCTGCCCCTGCTTTATCGCCTCTAAAACACAGCAAAATATTTATTTTCTGATAAAAAGGACTCTGATTAAGAAATGTTTTGGTTACAAAAGGAAACTTTTCTGCTCTGAGCAGCGGTGTCCTTTCACCTCCAGCTTCACCATACCCCGGCTTTAGGACGTGGGTGCTGGTTCCCCACAAACTTCCTGTGGTGTTTTCCATGTGTATCTCCCTTCTGTGCTTGAGAGAGAGGGAGCAGCTGCTGCTTGTCTGCGTGGCCATGCCAGGAGCCTTTTGCTGCCTGCATGAGGCATCAATTACTGTTGGGAAGTCTCTGGCTGTTGGCACTGGGAAGGCAGAGTTCTCTGACAGCTGCCTTAACCCACATGTCCAAAAGCAAAGCCAGGGGAAGAGATTTCCTGCTGTCCTGCAGGACATACAGGTTATGGTGCTTTGAAACCCCAGGCTTGGGTTTTAAGGCTGGGAAATAGGTGGTTAAGGTACAACAGTGGCCACGTGGGATGGAGCCAGGGGAGGAGTTCAATGTCTCCTAACCTGGTTTCTCTGCACCCCTGCAGCATCCAGCATGGAGCTTGCCACAGCTGCCATTAAGGAGCTTTTTTTTCCCCTTCTGCCAGCAAGGTGTGGGTAAAACACTTCCACCATCCTGGGTTCAAGGTCTGAGAAGGATTTCTGCACCTGGCTTTGTGTGGGTTGGCTTGCAGGGCTCCCTGGGGCTGTTGGCTGCAGGGCAGGGATTGTGCAGTGCTGGCTGGTGTGGGGGCTTCCTCACCACTGCTTCCTGGCCAGACTCTATCTCCTACCTCTGATTTTTCACCTCTGTCTCCAAAGAGGATTATTGGTGAGCATTTCTCCGAAGTATCACCTCACCCAGTGGTACCCTGTGTGTTCCATGCAGGCAGAGCAGGAATGGGTGGTCCCCTGAAGTCCCTCCTGCCCAAGGACATTCCTTTCCTCCTCAAACACCCTTGGTTTGCCCTGAAGCCTCCTGAGGGTGTTCCTGGGATGTGCATTTGGCACCTTGGTCCTCCTAAGCCTTTCTTAGGGACACAACAGATTTCTGCAGATGTTTCCCTATAATTCATCTGCCTTTGAGTGCCCAGAACCAATCCCAATACCCAGCCAAGCAGCTGCCAGTCTTACAGATCTGCACTTATAACTTGCTAGCTGAGCTCTATCTCTTGGGTTTATTAATTGATTAAATTCAGCTACTCTCTTCTCCATTAATTGAGCCCTGGCTGGGCAGAAAGCCATTGATTTTCTTACATATTGGTGTACAACTGGCTTCCTTCCAGCCCTGTGTAATTGTCCCTGTGCTCAGAGCTGTTAGGTGTTGGACTCAGTGAACCTTGTGGGTCCCTTCCAGCTCAGGACATTCTGTAATTGAAGGCAATGCAGAGTTCAGTCACTGTTTGCACATCAGTGTGGCTCTTTTATCTGGGGCTTTTGATAAGTGTTTTAAAAACAATGAAAGCACTGGTTTGTTCCTTTCTATCCAATGGAAATTTTGCTGAATGTGTCTGGGGTAGGGAAGATAGAAGGGTTTCACCTGCTCTCGATACAGCCATGTTGGCAGAGCTTGCTCCCTGTACAAGACCAAAACTTGTTGAAACTTCTGCATCACTGATAATCTCACACCCTGTCAGGGAACTGAGCAGTTTCAGGCGTGTACCTCCCTCCCTGCACCTGTACCTCTGATTCCTGACTTTCACCACCTGTGCCCTGTCTGTTCTGCCGTGCCCTTTGCGTCCCTGATACCTACTAATCCTGATGGCTTGCTTAAAAGAGAAGAAACTCCCGTGGGGGTAGCTTTAGCCCAGAGCACGAGCATCTGGTGTGTCCCTGGCCACGGGCAGTCCTGGCAGGCAGCGTGGCCAGGCTGGTGGCAGCCTCTGCAGCTGCCCTTTGTCCCCAGCACCGACCGGCAGAGGCGGGATCCAGCACCGCAGGCACCCCGCTCCTGGGTGAGTGTTCGTGCTGTAATTAAATTTGTGCCCTCAAAAGCTGCTTTGTTGGGGTCCAAGCTGCAGATCCTGATGCTCTTGTGCTTTTCTTCTGACTTAGGACAGATGTGATGCTGCCAGAGGTTTTCCATATGGATTTCAGTGGGCTCACAGCTTGCAGCAGAGAAACACCTGGCCCCACTGGTAAGTGCTGCATGGCAATCCTTGGGGTTGTGGAGTGTTCTCAGCCTAAACAGTGCTAGCTGGTGTCTCTTGGGATCCCATCAATGGCATCCCTCTACCTCTGAGCTGCTTCCTCAGTGTTGGAGGTCCTGAGCAGTGCCAGGTTGTTGGGGAGAGACAGGAGCCCATACCCCAGTGCCATGGGGACCAGCAGAAGCCTTCCCTTGGTTCCTTGGGATGAGCTCTTTCTCTACCAGTGCATTCAGAAAAGCTGAGCAAAACCGTGGACCACAAGGATGCAGTGGGAATGCTGCTCAGAATGAGAGAGGTCACAGACCTGGAGAGCTGGTGCTGCTGCTCAGAATGAGAGAGGTCACAGACCTGGAGAGCTGGTGCTGCTGCTCGTTGCTGGAGTTGCAGCCCTGGTTGTATCTGCAAACCAGAGGGTCCCAAAACAAGGCAAGTGGTGCTGCTCAGCAGGATGGGTTTTTGTAGCAGGAGAAGGGCTGCAGTGGGCAGCATAAGAAGCTGTGGTCTCTGGCACTGCCCAGAGTCCCTTTCCATTGCTCCTGAATGGCTGGTTCTGCACGAGGAGTCAGAGGTGAACTGACAAGTCTCAGCGTTGGAGGGATTCCTTTTCACACTGGTCTGTTTTAACTCAGGTAAGCAGTTGCACTGTAAGTATTTTATGCTGTCTGTTTGCCCAGCAGTGGACTCTGTTAGGCTGCACTTTCGGCTTTCATAATAAATAGTAATAATAAAGCTGACTTAAAGCAAACCAATTCAGTCTCCTCTCTTTTTTTTAATAAGAGTTGTCCTGTAGTAACACAGGCACAAGTTCTCATCTTGAAAAGTGACAGTTATGAAATAACAGGTGGTTTAGAGTTAATAGGTATGCAGGGGACTTTGATTGCTATCCTGAGGTTTGCCACTGCCAAACCTTGGATGCAAGAGCTCCCAGGGACCATCTTCCTCTGGTGATGCTGCAGCTTTGAGTTGCTGCAGATCTGAAGTCAGGTGGTCAGAAAGTGCAGCTGGCTGGCACGTTGACTTCTGGTGAGCAGATCTCTTGGCTCCAGCACCTGTGATAGCCAGGTTTCTCAAAATACCAGTTTTTTCTGTATTAAGGTACTGAATAGTCCTACACATGCAATGCCCATCCTTGCTGTGAATTGTAGCCAGCACACATGGATCCTCCTGTGAGGGTGAGTTGGTATGGAGCCGTCCTCACTGCTCATGTCTTGAAGCCTCAAATGGGAGAATCCATGGAGAAGTCCATAAAAATGGAGCCAGAGCTTTGGATCCCTCAGGAGATGTTTCTTGGGGGTGCAGAGCCATTACAAAGCTGGTGCTGTTGGGTGTTCAGAGTGGGGTTGTTTTGATGGCCAAAGTTACTGCCCCATCCCATTGCCAGTGGGGATGCAGAAGGGGGACCAGGCAGGTCTCCAGGGGATGTCCATCCTGTGTGGCCACAAAAGTGTGGGGAGCCCACGGGAACAAGCTGGGGAGGGTGATGCTGGAGCCAGAGGGATGCTGCAGGAAGCTGCCCAGGAGCTGCCGGCTCCCCCCACAGTGCCTGCTCAGCTTTAGTGGCTGTAAAGAGATTAAAGTAAAGGAGCTACTTCATCCCTGCATGAGATCATCTCTCTCCTCTCATTATCCCCCCACCCTCAGTGGCTCTTGCTGTCTGTCATTCCTTTGGGGAGCTGCAGCACAACCCGGTGATGGTGCAGCAGTGCCAAACGATGCCATCCATGGTGTCACTGGGTTTTTCTGACCATCTGCCACCATCTCAGGCTCTGGTGAGAGCCAAGACCCCACTCATGGCTGTGTCCTCCTCTTTCTTCTGCAGGTGGTGGTGCAGCTCACGGATGACCTCCTGTCCCAGGCAGTGATGATGGTGGAGGACAGCCGGCCCACGCTGGCCATCAACCTGGCCGGAGCCCGGCAGCACTGGCTGGAGGGGATGCTGCGCCACGAGATAGGTCAGTGGGGCGGCTGTGGGTGGGGCAGAGCAGGGCTGCCTTGAGCATTCACTCCTGTCCCCTGTCCCCAGGCACCCACTACATCCGGGGGGTCAACAACACCCGCCAGCCCTGGCACAGCTCCGAGGGCCGCAAGCAGTACAGCCTGAAGCCCGCCAACCCCACGGAGGAAGGCTTGGCCAGCCTGCACAGCGTCCTGTTCCGCAAGCAGCCCTTCCTGTGGCGGGCGGCGCTGCTCTACTACACCATCGAGCGGGCCAGCCGCCTCTCCTTCTCCGCCCTCTTCCAGGACCTGGAGCAGTATGTGCAGGATGCTGGTGTCCGGTGGGAGTACTGTGTGCGGGCAAAGCGGGGCCAGACGGACACCTCACAGCCAGGTACCCCTTGGCGGTGTGAACTGAGTTTTGGGAATTCTTCTATTTACTTATTTTATATATTTAATTTTTTAAAATAAGAAACAGAGCGTGGTATGTTCTGCTGCTGTGTAGGTCGAGCACCACCTGTGAGTTGGCATAGGCAGCCAGAACAGGCACAAACTTATGGCTAGAACACAAACAAAGTAAATTTATTTGCTTTACCTCGCTAACTGGGGGATCCCCAGAGCAACACCCAACACCTGGGCAGAGGAACACACGATCAGAGGGTCACCAGCCTGCTGTTCACAAGCTTATCAGGAGTTACACCCAGGTGCAAGGTCACTTGAGTAATTTACAATCCTCCACATCAGTGTTTTGCTTTTAACCCTTTCCTCCCAACACAGCCACAGCACCGAGTGCCTGCATCCCTCCCCATCCCCAGCACCACTCTCCCTGTCCCATGGGAGTGACTTGCACAAGCCCTTGGGGAAGCAGCAGGCAAAGGATAGGAAAGATGATCTTTACAGTGTGTGCATTTGGATGCTTGCAGTGCTTTACCCTTTAAAAATTACTGGGGAAGAAGTGTGAAAGTATCCCAGTGGGGTTTGTGGCTCTTGCTGCACCCGGCTGCCTCCCGGTGCTCATCCCTTGGATCCCAGCAGTCCTGAGCCCTGGCACACTCGTGGGCAGTGCCCTCATTCTGGTTATTGTGGTCAGCAAATGTTCAGGCAAGTGGAGGGTAGTGGGAAGCCAGGAGCCCTCTCCCAGGCCTTTCCTGCTGTTCCAGGCTGTTTCAGTAAGGACCAGGTGTACCTGGACGGGATTCTCCGCATCCTGCGCCATCGGCAGACCATCGACTTCCCACTGCTGGCTGCACTTGGAAAGGTAATAGCCAGGGCGAGGGTGGGGCAGGGAGTGGCTGATCCCACAGTCCCATCCCCTTCCCAAGCTCACACAGGGCTCCCTTGGTCTCACACAGGCTCCCTCAATCTCATGGCTTCCCAAAAACCAGCCCTTGCCTGGCAGCCCTTTAGCGCTTTGTCTTTCCCTGTGCTTATGAGTCTCTGTGCACCAGGGAAAGGCTGTGCTGGGTAGGATGCAAGGAAGGACAGGACAATCCATAATCCTCTGTGGGAGACCTTCGGGAAGAGGCTTAACCCAGCAGGTTAAGACTTTCTGGCCCTTGGCCACAGCAGTCCTGCTGTCACCTGTCCTTGCAGTGACCGAAAATTACCAAAGCCACAAATGCTTGCAAATCCCACACCCCCACCAGCTCTCCTTCTGCCTCCCCACAAGCAGCAGGGATGTTTGACTGACCCAGGGGGGCTGCAAGGGCAACAGATGACCCCCATGGCTCCTGCCATGGTTTGGGTTGGAGGGGATTGACCCCGTCTCTGTGCTTCCTGCCAGGTCTCCTATGAAGATGTGAATCGGCTGAAGAAATTTGGGGTCCTGGAGAAGGCCCGCATCCCGCACTTCATGCAGGATCTGGAGCGCTACATGAAGCAGCTGGATCACATTGTCACCACCAATGGCCTGAACGAGGAGGAGCTGGAGCAGCTGCTGCCTGACTGAGGGGCACCCCCTGACCCAGCACCCCAGGGGTGTAACTGGTGCTGTTTATTGGGTATTTACTGGGGCTGGAGCAGAGGGCAGAGCCCGAGGCGGGCGCTGTGCATGTACCGCTCTGTAGGGTAGCGCGGCTAAGGGCCCGTGTGGTTGTGTTGATGTGTCCCCTACATCGTCCCTGTGTATTTTGGGGATGGCTGTGCTGCTCCACGTGGCTTTGGGGAGCCAGAGAAGAGGGTTGGGGCAGTGTGCTGGTCCCTGAGTGCAGAAGGCTGTGCTGGGGGAGTTGCAGTGGGGGATTTCTGTAGGGTACCAGGAGTGCTCTCAGCACTGTGGGGACACCTACTTGGGGCCAGCAGACAGGGCTGCGGGCTCTGGGCCGTGCCTGGCAGGGAATAAGGGCTGGGCTGCACCCACAGGTCACCCCATGGATGCCTTTTCCACTCCCTACCCCTTCCCTCATGTCCCCCACCAGTGGGAAGGACTTTAATCCCCCATTACCAATCTCTGCCCAGCTCTGAACCCCAACTACAGCCACCCTGCCTGGTTTTGAGGACTCAGGGTGGGGATTTGGCTTGATGTTAGGAAAAAAGCGTGTAATAAAGGTGATGTAATGGAAAAGACATGTGGGCAAAAGGTTGTGGATAGCATCAAAACCCAGGCTGGCACCACTGTGAACACCCACTGTGCCTCTTGCTGGCACAGGCAAAGCTGCATGGTCTGAGCTGGTGCGTCAGGGGCTGGAAGGGGTCATGGACTGTGACAAACAACATGACAGAGACATCAGTAAACCAAAGCAGGCAAAAGTAAAAACTGCCCTGAGCTGTTCCTGGTCTCATGAGCTCTGGAGCAGTCATGGCACCCCCGGGAGTACCCTCTTAAGAAAAAACAAAACAAAACCCAAACCAAACAAACCCCACAGCTTCTTGTCTTACATCCTGCTGAGCTCCTGCAAAGGTAGCACAGGCCAATCTGTGGCTCCTGAGAGCTCAGGCTCAATCCCAAAAGCTCCAAGTTTGGCTGCAAGCCCTGTTCTCAGCATCCCCAGCTGCCTCTCACTCCTGATCCTGCAGGGCAGCTGCAGTTCCTCCATAGGGTGCAGAGGCTGTAGCAGGCAGGGCAGCACAAACCAAGCTTGGGAAAGGAGGAGAGCACTTATCTCTGGGGATTCTGCTCCCCTCTAGCCCAGCTCTCCAAGAACATCCTGGCACTTTTCACCACACCCCTGTACAAACCCACTGCCAGCACAGTCATTTAAGACTCTGCTCTTTAATGTACTATTTCCTCCAACATTGCACTCCCCAACGCTGAACATGATACAGCGCTGCTTTAAAAAGATATTTACAGACATCCCAGCATCACCCCCCTGCCAGCCCAAGGAGCAAGGCCTCAGCCCACGCTAAGACCCAACCAGGGGAAGTCTCTTGCGGCCTTTCTGGCGGAATGGCAGCAGTGACAGAGGGCAACGGAGCTACTGCGGTGGTTTTGGATTGGTTTTGGTCGCATCCCTGATGAAATAACAGCATGGAGATGGGAGAGGGCGTTGATCTGTCCCCAGCCAGGGCTAGAAGCGCTTCATCTGTCGGCGTTCCTGTCGGCGCTGCTTCTTCTCGTTGGGCTCCTGCGCAGCGGGCGAGGACTCGGCTGTGAGCCAGGGCCCCAGGATGTTCACCCACAGCAGGTACAGGGCGCGCCCCGGAGCCTGCAAAACACACGGGGCACAAACTCAGTCACTCTGGGCCGTGGGCAGGGGGGCTGCTCCTTCTGAGGGAGACAAAGCAGTTGGATCAGAGGCATCTCAGGGTGCGTGGAAATCAAAGGCAGTGGCGAGCGTCCAAAATAAATGGCCTGATTTAATTTCATGGTTGTGGAACGTATACAGAGCTCAGACTTCAGGCACGGAAATCCCAGCATCAGGTCTGAATTACCCAGAGGGATCCAACTGTCCGGACATTCCGCCTCTCCTTCCTTCGGAAAACACACCCACATTTCTTTAAATTTATGAAAAAAGCAATCCAGATGGTCTCCAGGGGACAGCCGAGTCTAGGCTGCCCTCTGCCAGGCCAGCTAGAGAGAATTTGTGGGTGAGGACTGAAATGAGATCAAGGACTGAACTGGGATAACTTTCCATGCTCCCACAATTGCCTTCTGTACCTTTGTGGGATATCCTCAAAGCAAATGTGGGATGTTTAAACTGAATGGAGATTTTTTTTTCTCCTTCTGCACAAGCATTTTAGCTGGAGACATATGACAAATGTTTCAGGAGCAGAAAGAGTTTGGTGTGTTAAGGGGAATGAAAGCCTGTAGCATTTTATCTACCCAGAGACACAGTGTCCAGCAGATCCCAGTCTTGGTCTGTGCTGAATGGCTGAAAAAGCCAAACAAGAAGAAACACTGTTTGTTAGGGACACAGAAAGACTCTGTGCACCCAGACAGCTTTGATCTGCCTCATGTTGCTTGTTGCCCTTTCATGGGACCACAGAAAAAGGCAAGGGCCAGCCTAGTTTTTGCGTGGTTGACCCAGAGAGATCAGGACTTGTTTAAAAATGAGGCTGCATAAGGAAAAGATGTGACAAGGAGATTAAAAAACAAGGAGACAAAATGTGACAAGAAGGTATCAGAAAATAGTTCAGGCCTGAAACAGGACAGTGAAATGAAATGAATAAATAATGTCCTTCATCCTGAAGACAGGGGAAGAAAGCAACAATGCAGAGCAAAATGGAAAACAGCAGGGGCTGGGGCTTACCAAGAGCCAGAAGTACCAGACGTAGGGTGAGAAGCAGCTCAGCACTTGGACTATAGCTGTCAGCAGGATCACATCCTTGAGGTGCCTGAGGGAAGAAAAGCAAAGCATTAAGCTCTCATTCCAACCCCTGCCAAACACGGCATCTCCTCTGCCAGCACAGTCTGCACTGCCTCAGGAGAACGACCCTGCCCAACCCAGGGACTGTCCCTGCAGCCCTGCTTTGCCACACACACTTATCTAGAAGAATCAAAGCAGTAAATAAACAACAGCAGCAAAATACTCTGATGAATTAAAGAGAAGATCTCCCTCTGAAAAAACAACATTGAGAAAGCTGAGGAATTGCTGGGGGTTGGAAATCGGCAACAAAACCACCCCCCACCCCCACGGCTGAAACAGCAGCCAGCACCCGCTGATTTGACACCTATAATGACACAAAGTGTAACTCCTCACGGCTGGCCGTGCTGGAGGCAGCCATGAATCTTCCCCATGCCATTTCACAGGCTGACAGACACTTGGGGTCACTGAAGGACAAGCACACCACAAGCTGAGCTACAGCAACAGATGGCTCCTCCTCCCCTCCTGCTTATCTGACTCCAGCTCTTCCATGCCAGCCTGAGGCAGAACTGAGAGCAGCTAAGGAGAGGAGTAAGCTTCCCACACCTCAACCACCGCCCTCGGAGGATCTGACACCCAGGAGAGGTAAACAGGTATTAGTTTTTCAACACAAGCCTTGGGGAGTGCCATGAAGGTTTAGAAAAAAAGGCCAACTCTCACTCTGGTTAAATCATCATCTGCTGGAGTAAAAAACCCTTGAGTCACATCCAAGAATAGAGACAAGAAAACAGGCTATGGCATAAACAACATTGATTCAAGACACTGCAGAATCCACCATCAACAGCTCTAGCACAAGACCCTGAGGTTCAGTGATCTCTGGCATTCCCAGAGGCCGCAGAGGGGTGAAGGTAGAGCTCCCACCAAACCCAACTCTCCCAGAGACCATGAAGATGGGCCTTCCTCAACCCCAGAGCAACACAAAGCATCCATGTCAGAAACAGACAGCACAAGAGAAATGCCATGAAATCCCCAGTGTTCCAGAAGCAGCTCCAAAGGAGCAGCATTAATCAGCTGCGGCATGCTCAGCTAAGAGGCTGGAAATATCCACTGCTTTCTGAAGTACCTGCTAGCCTAGGGTGGTTCCCTGATCCCCACAGAGGTAATTTACAGGTACAGGGTAAGGATGGCAACTTCAGCTCTGAACGTTTTGTTTTTAGAGCTGTGCCTCCTCTGTGTTTTGCATAGCCCATGACTCAGATAAGCATTAATTAATTTTAATATTCATTTTAATGTGTCACAACCACCACCCCAAATGCTCAGGCAGAAAAACCTCTGTGCCTCAGAAGCAAGGGAAGTGCATCTGCATCCAGGACTGCAGCAGTGCTATGGCTGTGCCTGTCACCTTCTCACAGCAGGTGCTGGGATCCCTGAGCTGCCTCCTGTCAGTCATTTCCCCTGACAGCACCATCACACACACAGAGGGCAGTTATCAGACACTGTCTCAGTGCCTGGCACAACTCCAGCTGGGAGCTGTGCAACTGAGCACACCCCAAACATCAGAGTTCTGTATTTTCCCCCTTTGACTGCCCCACATTGTTTCACTAAAAAAGTATTCAAAATATTTTACAATTACACTCTAGAGAGCCAAACCAGCATAAAAATGGGAGTAAAACACCTGGCTGACTATCAGGGAAATGAAGTCACTATAGGATGAAGACGGGGTAAAGCACCCAGCCCATGGGTCACATCCCCTCTCCTCCTGGCCACCTTGTCCCTCGTCTGAATCTCTTATACCAGGCATCTGAGTCACTCCTGCTGCAGGCAGAAAAGGTACCATTCCACCAACCCAAACACAAGATGAGAGCTCATCCTGTGCAGAGACAGCAGGTTCTGTTCCCCACTGCCTGCCAATAACATCCCCAGGAAAAAAGCAAAACTTACGTTAATAAAACTATAGACATCAATAAATGACACTGACAGCCTGAGAACACCTGATACAACACAGAGGGCTCAGCTGGAAACAAGGCCCCACTGTGCTTCTTCAAAAGCCTGGCAGCAAGGGAAGGACAGAGGTAAACCTGGCAGTGTAGCCCAAAGACATGGGAGGAAGGAGCCAAGGACCCCAGCACCTCGCTGAGCACATGCTGAAGATCCTCAGCAGAGGCTGAACCAACAGGAACAGGCTGAGGGCAGGGAAGACAAAGAGCAAAGCCTGATGTGTCCACAACTACCTGGCAGTTTTCTGTAACTAGTCTGAGGCTCACTGCTGGAAAACACGTAAATATAGAAGGTATTTCTGGTGCACCAGCACTGTGTCTCCTTATTTTATTTAGCAGTGCTTTGCAGGAATTACTGCTCTGTTTCCTGTAATACTGTGGCATTCCTTCACCAAGGAAAAGACAGTTACACTGGTGCCAGGAACACTGGACAGGCAGAGACTCAGTGCTGTCTGCAGAGGGACATGAAGAATGCACAAGCACAGGGGACAGACATGACTGAGGAGGTGACAGGAAGTGGCTGAGACAAAGGCAGGAATTTTTGGTGTGTAGAGCATTTCAAGACATGGCCAGTTTGCAGCCAGGATGGTGTAACTGGCAGCATGTGCCCTTCTGCTCTGTCAAGCATTACCTGCTGTGCTGGTTTAAAAAGAAAATACCTATCACTGTGTGCTGCATCAGTATTTGTTAACTGAAAGATGATTGTAAACTACTCCTGCTGAACTCTTTGTGATCTCTTACGTCTACAGCTCAGCCCTATGGACAGTGACCGTGTCAGGCTGACACAACCATGTTGTGGCTCCTGACTGGGGCACACCAAGCCAAGTGTTCAGGTAATAACTACAGTTAAGGTACACTCTGAGAAAAAATGGCTATAAACTTTCAGCTCCCCTCATGCCCTTGCCAGTGGGCAAGCTGAGGAGGGAGCTGAGGCCCAGCCTTCTCCTCGGGAGCCTCTCTGGCTCTGCGTGCACGCTCAGGCAGCAGGTCCTGCTCACCTGGACTCGTGCGGGTGTGGACACTCACTCTGCCATCCCCTGCTCCATATTCAGGTCAATTCCCCCGTCGGCAAGGCTGCCATCGTCTGTGAAAGACGGCTTTGCCATGGAGTTCATGGACCGGTAGCTGGTGCCGTAGACCACCAAGCTGAAGATGAACGCGACCTGCAACAGGGAAGCCGCTGTCAGCTGCGATGGCCACGACCCCGGGGCCGGCGGCCAGCAACGAGCCCCAGCCCAGGTGCCCCCGCCGGGGCAGAAGACGGTGCCGGCGCTCACCCACGTCCAGGCGGAGGCGGCGGAGTAGAAGATGACCAGGTTCACTAAGGCGTAGATGGCCTGCGGAGAGAGCACGGCACGGCTTTCCTCGTCTGCCCGCTCCCGCTCCCGCCCCGGCCCCGCGCCCTGCCGAGCCCGCCCGGCCGCACTCACGGAGGCTCCCAGGATGATGCGGAGGTAGAATCGCAGCGTCTCCCGGTTCTCCTCGAAGATCTGCTTCTTGCCCTTGGTGCCCGCCTTCCCCTTGGGCTGCGGAGCCAAGAGAGGCGGTCAGAGTCTCCCCGGAGTCCCGGGCCCCGCAACCCCGTTCCCGCACTCACCGCCATGGCCGCGCCGGCTCCGCGCTCCGCTTCCCGCGGACGTGACGCGACGGAAGCGGCGGGACAGAGCCCGGGGCGGGCGGGACGGGAAGGACAGAGCCCGGGGCGGGCGGGACGGGGCCCGCCTCGGGCCGGGATGGGACGGCCCTGCCCCGGGGTGTTCCCACGGAATCGCAGAATAGCGAGGTTGGAAAGGGTCAGTTGGTTCAATCTACCTGTTCGAGCAGGGTCCTGCCAGAAGTGGTATTGTAATATCTCCAGTGAGGGAGACTCCACACCCTTTCTGGGCAAGCGAAGTGGGAAAAACTTCTGCACTGTGCGAGTAACAACGCAAAGGAACGGAGATTGCCCAGCATGTGACTAGGACCACCCACAGTGCTCGCAGCCTTCCTAGGCTGGAAATGGCCTCAGCTGTGGTCTTAGCTGTCGGGAGCTTGACTCTGAGCCTGCACCTCAACACCAGGAACAAGATCTTGCCAGCCATCCTCCCAGCTTCTTCATGCTCAGCTCCCACAGTGCTGCCATCCCAGCCTTACCAACCCTGGCCCCTTTTGACCCTCAGTGAGTGTGAGCCCTTCCCCAAACCTTTGGAAAGGACACGGCTCCGAGTTCTCCACTAGTGTTTATTGTCCCAATACACAGGAGACAGAGGCACGGCTGGATCCCGAGCGACCTGTGTTGTGTTAGCACAAGGCCCTCGGGAGAAGCTGCAGGCACGAGGAGGTGCAGGGCACTGGCGTGGGGCTGTGGGGCCGGGCAGGAGGTAGCTCGTGGTGCTGCAGTGGTGCAGCAGCGCTGCAGAAGTGCACAAGTATCCACCCCAGGTGGGGAAGGCACCGGAATTGGCACGATGGGCAGACCAGGGTCGTCTCCTCACACCAGGCCCAGCTGAATGGTGCTGGGAAAAGGGGGCTTCGTACCCTAATCACCCCCATTCCAGGACAGTGCAGACGGCTCAACAAAAACAATTTTCAGTGCAGGAGGAATGTGGCAGGTCAGGCACATTGTGCCCTGGAGATGCCATCTGCTTGATAAACTTAATGGAAAGGCGTGTTCCATCCTTTTTCTAACCACTTTGTTGTCCAGAAAGGATCCCCTACACTGATGGTGAAAGTGAGGCAGTGCAGATTCGTACCTTTGTAGTGTTACTCCCCCCTCCAGCTATCCCAGGGCTGCCTGTACCTTTATTCCAGTCCACATCCTTGCCCTCTCTGCCCAAATCCTGGCTGCAGTGTGGGGGAATCAGTGCCATCACAGAGGGGCTGGTCTGTATTTCATCTCACCCGCCCATGTCAGGGGGGCAGAGTAGCCAGGCCACCCCCCTTGAACAGGAGGCTAATGCTTGGTGGCTCAGTTCCCTGCTCTTGCAGGAGGGCAGGACACAGGCAGGGAAGGGTGGAACACCCAAGCCCCCAGCCAGCACCTGGCCTGTCCCTTTGTGCCAGAGATGAGGGACAGAGCCTGGAGGGAGCGGCTTGACTTTGAGGGGCATAGAGGGTGGGGACAGGGCACAGGGAGGAACTCACTGCTCTGCATGGCTAAAGTCATAGCAGAAGTTTAAGTTGCTGGGGGGCTTTGGGATGGGAGGGGGTTCGTCGGGAATGCTGATGTTCTCCAGGTCCAGGAGCCGCAGCTTGAGCTCCATGGACAGCAGGACATCCAGGTCTGTTTGTGTTCGCTCACTCGTCATCTCCTTGCCCAGAAGCACATTCAGCCCATCCGTCCAGAGGCAGAACTGGGGAAGCAGAGCGTGGGCATCTCTGGCACCAGCCCTGGGCAGCCTGAGAGCCCATCTCTCCCCTGCTGTGGCTTCCAGCCCCCAGAGACACACACAACTCACTCCCCTGACTGCTGTGCCCTGGCAGAGATATCTTGGGCACTGTGTGCCACCCCAGCGGGTCCCTGGAGCTCACCTCGTACCGGGTGGGGGCAATGAAGTTGAGGCAGTATTCCTCCATATCGTGCACAATGGAGAAGGCCAGCTCCAGGACATCCTGCAGGGACAGTACAAGGCCTAGCTGGCTTCTCAGCTGGACTCCTCCCAGCCTTGGTGGGGTTCAGAACAGGAGCTGCACCCAGCCTCCTCCTCTGCACTCCAGGACACCCAAGAGATCTCTGTCCATGAAACCATGCTATCTGCCACCATCCAGCCACTCCCAAAACCCATCCCCAGCTGGACAAGATAGGGTGTGAGGTGCTAACCTTGTTCTGCTTTCCAGAGCTCTTCTCCTTTGTGTGTGGACACTCCTTCCCCACCAGCAGCATCTTCATGTCCGCCACAGGAACTGGGGCAAGTGGAGGAGCTATGAGCTCCCTCTCCCTCTACCCATCCCTCTCCCCTTCCTTCAGGTCCCCCATGCACAGAGCCCAGTACAACCCAAACGTGGGGACTCACAGCCATCCACAGCTTGGGGTGGGGAGCTCAAGACACTCTGCAGCACCCCTTGGGAAGCCAGTTTGCCCCAGCCTGAACCCCCACAGCTCCGAGTCCCAAAATACCAGCAGACACTGGGACAGCCATGCAGCAGCCAAGCAGAGGGGCAATTCCCATCTTAAGGCAGTCTTAACCTGGAGTTTATCAGAGGGCTCCCCTCCTTACTTCCCACCCTCTCTTTCTCTCCATCACTTACTTTTCTCTGGCAGGCTCTCGATGGGAGGAGACTGCACTCCCTCCTCCACGTCCCCGTAGTGCAGCACCTTGTGGTTGGGAGACAGGCGGCAGTACCACAGCTTGTCTGCAGCAGAAGAGCCATGAGAAATTCTCAGCCTCCCCTCGCAGAGATGCCCTTCCCAAGGGGGATGGAGCTGCGTCTTTAACAGCACTCCCCACTTCTCCTAGCCCTTGGGTTTAGCCCATACCAGCTGTCCAGGTAGTTGGGCATTCTATTCCCACAGATTAATTGGGACTTCCCTGGTGGCAGGGGACATGGGAATAAGCCTCTGTCCCCCTGCCAGTTCCCCCACTCTGGAGGAGGGTTCTGGCACCCACCCTGCCTGCGTCGGCTGCTGATCTTGCGGAAGAGGGTTCCCTCGCAGAGATGCAGCAGGCGCTGCTGTTGGATCAGCGCCAGGAGTTCCGGCTTCAGCTTCTCCCGCAGTTCCCTGGGGTGAAAGCCAGCACAAGAGGAGCGCAGACATTTAAACAGGTGCTCACTGACCTCCCAGCCCAATAGCATTGTCCCTGCCTCAGGCCCACTCACAGCACAGGCACAGCCAGCGTCTCCTCCTGGTGCAGCCGCTCCGTCTGCCGCAGCTTCAAGATCTCACTGTAGTTCAAAGCGTTCACTCTGGTCTTGAATAGCTCCAGGGACGTGGGCTTGAGGGACAGGGTCCTGGTGATCTGCTCCCGTACCACCTGCATCACCTGCCAGGCCCAGGATGTCAGCTCCAGTTTGGCAACACTCCTCAAATCCTCCTGAATTTGTACTCCCATCCAGGGAAGAAGCATCCCCCCTCACCTTGTCAAAGTCCTCCTGTGTTGCTCTCATCTCCTTCCAGGTCTTGTTCACCAGCTGGATGCAGATGCAGAATAGCTCTTCAAAGAAATTATCCTGCCCGAAGAACATAGGATAAAAGGCCTGAGCCGTCTCCGAGCCTGTGGTGAGAAGGACAGATGAAGCCAGACTCCCCCATTTTTCCAGGGGATTTCAGTGTCCAGGGAAACCTGGGTATGTCCCAGCCCTACATCCCCCTCCCATGCTGTCAGCCATGCCAGAGCCTGGTGGCCACATGGATGCAGTCCCCTGCCCTGGTGGCTCGTCCTCCAAGCAGCAGGGCAGGGGGAAGGAAAGCTTGGGCACACGTACACGGCTCTCCAATGTGCAGGATCTCGCAGAGGATCAGCGTGAGCTGGATGCTGCTTCGAGCAAAAGGACATTCGTGTTTGTCTTCCCGGCTGCTGTTCTCGAGGACAAACTGGAGAAGAGGGCCATGACCTCATGTTACACGGACTTAGAGGGCTGCCCCAACAGTGGGTGTCAGACATGCCACGCTCCTCCTGCATTCCTAGTCAAGCTGTCCCCCCAACAGGTGAAGCCATCCCTAACACAAGTGACCCAGTCTTCCCAAACTCCAGCCCCAGCCTCCTCCTTCCCTTGTGGCAGTGGGGGAGCTGGTCACAGGCACTGCAGGTTGGAGCATGGCTCACGCCCTGATGGTTTTTGCCCAAACTGCTCCAGTTTGCTCAAGGCCTGGAAACCAAGCTGTGAGCAAACCCCTAAGAATTATGGGGACCTTTCAGGGGCACTGGCCTCAAATGGCTTCTCCTACCCACAGGAAGGACTCGTGTCCATCTGAAAAGAGCATAGTAGGACACTTGCCTGGGTGTGGCCAAGGACAGATCACAGGGAAAGGAAAAGAAGGTGGAGATCCACCAGCACTTCTCCACCAGGGAGTTCCCTGGAGAGCACAGCACTTACCCTGCTGTAGGCATTAGGGGTGTTCCTGGAGAAATACACCATGTTGTCCAGAGCAAGGAGTCCTGGCGGAGCACGGCGGAGATCTTCTGCTGGGTTGCTGTTGTTCTAGGAGGACACAAAGAATGCAATTTAGCAACTGCTGCTTTGTTCTTCAAGCAGCAGTGTCTTCCCAACACAGCCATGGGGTTTGCCTTTGAGTCCCAGCAGCTCCACAGCACTCGCTGCTCAGGAGTGCAGAGGGAGCAGAAGGAGGTACTGTACGGTGGTCCATCAGCATCAACAGGGACTCCTGGCTTAAGGGAACCATCAGAAGGTGCCACCAAGGCCATGTGGTGGAGCCAGCGTGGGGCACGGGAGGGGATGCAGGGGAACGCACCATGAAGCCCAGCTTGCGGAATTCCTTGGCACACAGGGATCGCCGGCGCTCGGTGCTGAAGGTGCCAGCAGGCACCTCACTCTCCAACTCAAACGCAGTTTGGCGCAGGGACTGGAGGAGATCCCGCTGCTCCTGGAGGGACAGCAGAGAGGAGGGGATGCCAGTGAGCCCCACGGAAGCAGGTTCTCACAGGGCAAACCCAATTGTATTGGGTTCACCCGAATGTGAACTACTTCTGGAAGAGACCAGGTCCAGACTTGCAAGGAGAATACTCCCAGACCTGTGAGTAGGGATCCATGGACATTTTCATGCGATGCTCGCACAGGTTGAGGCTGACAGACTGCAGCACGTAAAGATAATGGGCCATCTCATCTCCCAGCGGCTCACAGCTGTGGATAATGTTCTACAAGAGATCATGAGACAGAAGGTTCCCCCATGCTGCTGCTTCCAGTCCAAGCACAGGACCCAACAGCCAAATCCCACCAGGTCCTGCTGCTCAAAGGGGTGTTGGGAAGTGAGAAACTTCCCTTGGAATTGAGCAAGATCTGTGTGCACTGAACTGCAGGCAGATGGGGGTGCAACCCTGGGCATGTGGGTGCCAGCAGAACAGCACCCATAGGCATTCTCAAGGAAGGGGTATGGGGCACACAGGCAACCCAGCCAAGCACGGTCACCAAAGGTTGGGGCTCAGGGGACAGGGCCTGGGGAGAAAGGACAGAGAATGAAGCACAGAGCAGACCCTTGCATGACTGCAGCTTCTCACCTTGTGGATAAACTGCCTAATATTCTTCTCCCTCAGGTAGTCCATCATGTTCTAGGAAAAAAAAAAGGCTGTGACACATTCCGCAGCTCAGCACACCACCATTTCCCCCCAAAAAAGGAGGAAGCAGAGTGAGGACATAGACTTTAAACTTCTCTGGGCCCTTCTTGCAGCCCTGCCATCCCAAAGAGCACAAACCCCACAGCAGAGGACCCAACTGCCCATGGTCCTATCACAGGGAGGGCCCACCCTGAGACCTCAGATGTGCCAGCGGCTGGGTCATCACAATCACTGTGCCACCACCAACTGCGTCACTTCTGTCATTTGAGACAAAAAGTCCTGACAGCTGAGGGCACGCAGCAGAGCACCCTGGTGCCAGAGGCACTGTGGTGCCTGACTCTGCAATGCCACCACCCCGCCATGGTGGCCCTCACCCGCCGCTCGGCGTCGGTCGCGCTCAGCAGCAGCGCAATGAGCAGAGCCATCGCCTTCAGCTGCAGCTGGGCATTTGTCCTGTGGGAGGAAGAGCAGGAGGATGTGAGAGTCACCAGCTCTGAGGATGGGGGTGAGCAGTGCTCTGGCCTCTCCACTTACGCCTGCAGGTGGGTGAGAAGGCGGTCCAACGTCACTTCTTTTTTGACCACCTCAAAAAGGAGGCGACTGGTAGGCACCATATTCTCCAAGATAGACAAGGAGAGCTGCTGGATAGATGCATCCACTGCATTCATGTTGACGTAACTCACTATCTATGAGACACAAAACCATCTGTCAATGGCAGGCTGAGCCTGAAACACAAGGATAACAAGGAATCCCATAGGCACAAACTGTGGGTATTGTAGAAAACTCCTACCTTCTTGATGAAGACTGTACTAAGATTTTCCCAGGAAACAAAATCATGCTCCATCAGCTCTGTGAAGGCTTTGAGTGTATGAGCCAGCATCTCCCCTGCACTGGAGGGACAGATGAACACATGCTGTGAGGATGGCTCCAGATACCCCACTCCCATCCTACGGTGGTATCTCTGCAGTTGAACATTGGTGGGCATGTTAGAAACAGCTAGAGAAGAGAGCAGTGAGCAGGAGAAAGGAAAGAGACTGTTGGGTAAGAAAACAGACTCTCACTTAGTCATCGCAGGATGTTGACTTCCCCACAAAGTCAAGGCAGAGGAAGTTCAGTAGGTGGAAAGCTGCATCACCATGGTACAAAGATCACTGCAGACAAGCCCTCAGGAAAGCTGAACCACCCCACATCCCTCCCTCTACTTCCAAGAAACGTGATGCATTGCCTGGTTCTTCATTCTGTGTGACAGGAGCTCAGAGGAGCTACACCATCACATACTGAAAGAGTCACACAGGCAGTGTATTTGGCAACCAATACCTTGGAGCTTGTTTTCTCAAGCTCCCTGCAGAACTCTTGCAGCTAAACCTCAGGGCAGAGGGATCATTCAGGGTGGAAGGAATGAGGAGCAGCACTGGAGGCCAAGATGATCACAGGAGGTTTCCTGGTAGCAAACCCCATGAGGCTACAGATAACTCAGGCAGAGAATGGATGGAAGGTTCATGTCTGGGCACATTCACAAGGAGTCAGGACTTCATATCTGTGGGGACCTTCCCCTGGCTGCCAGCATGCAGGGACACAGCCACAGTACAGGCATCAACAAGTCAGAAACACAAAGAGACGACTCCAACGCCCAGCTTAGAGCTCATGCAGCATTTAGCAAGGGAGAAGAAAAGTGAAGGACTGCAGTCCTGTCCTGATACTCACTCATTCCCTTCTTCCACAATAGAGTAGATTTGCCTCAAGCCATTCCTGCTGATGAACTCTTGAGCAAAGGTAACATCCTGGGAGAGGCTTGCAAGCTTCCTCAGTGAGTCAGTCTTCACATCCACATTCTTGCTCTGGATCCCGATATACAACCGCTCTGCTTCTTGGTCCTACCAGGAAGGAAAGAATCAAGCCAAAGGGGCTCATTGAAAGACAGCAAGAAGCTTGAAGGTGGCTGTAAGAGCTGAAGTGCAAGTTTTGGAAGGAGCCTCAGGCTAGAGCAGCCCCAGTAATGAGCTGGACCAAGAAACAGAGCCACCAGAGCAGAGACCAGGTGGAGCTGAGGATGGAGGTCAAACTGGCATGACACCAAGAACACTTGATGAGTTGGCCCCTACGTCCAAAACATTTCAAGATCATTTAGTTTCTCTTCAAACTCCCCCAAGCTCTGCCGAGGGAAAATGAAGGCTGAGACACGTCTCCTGCCTGTGTTATTTCTGCTGGGTCTGAGGCAGAGAAGAGCCATCACGAGCTCAAGTCACGGAGGCAGTCAGAGCCAGAGGGCTCGGGGCACCCCACTGCAGGGGCACGGAGCACCAGAGCACGCAGCGGAGGAGACAGGGGGGCAGAGGGATGTACCGGGGAGGTGGTCAGCCGTAAAATGCTCCCGTTCTTAATATCCCTGCGGTTCTGTAAGGAGAAAAGGAGCCGGTGAGCCGGTGGGCGCTGCAGCGGCGGGGCCGGGGGCCGGGGGGTGTCTCACCGACTCGGTGATGTAGGTCTGCCGCCCGTCCGCGTACTGCAGGGCGTAGCGCTCGGCGTTGGGCAGGCTCCACCTGCGGCCACGGGCGGCCGGTCACAGCCCCATTCGGCTGGTGCCGGCAGCCACCGGGTCCCCGCAGCCCGGTCATGGGCTGTCACGCCCTGTCACGGCGCGGGGGCACGCAGCGAGCGCGGTACTCACGCATCACAGACGTCCTTGAGCACTGAGGCGAGCGGCTTGGTCTGCGAGACGAAGGCCGGCCGTGAGCCGGGGTGGGGGGCCCGGGGAGGGGTGCGGGGGTGCCGGGCAGTACCTGCTGCAGCTCGATGAGCTGCGGGATGGCTCCCACCATCTGGATGGCGATCTTCACCACGTCCTTGGGCGGCGGCATGGCTCCCGCGGCGGCTCCGCACCGCCGGCAGTTCCGGGTTGTTGCCGCCGCCGCCGCCTCCCCTCACGAAGGGCCCGGCCGCCGCACCGAGGCCTTGTGCCACCACCCCACCCCGGGCAGGCCCGGCCCCCTCACCTGAGCTGACGGGGAGTGGCAGGACCCACCTCCGGCAGCAGGACACGGCCTCCTGCTGGGAAAAGACCCGGCTCCCCGCTTTCCAGGGAACCCCAGCCCCTGGGCTAGGGCAGAGAGGAGGCACAGGCTGAGGCAAGGTGAGAAACTCTGGAAAGTTTTTGTTTATTCGCGTCAGAGAACACTCTGTACAAATATGACAGGCAATTTCATTTCCTTGCAAAAAAAAAAAAAAAAGTATAAAAATAATCTTTATATATGAATCAAAAGTTCATTTGCAACTGTAAATTTTTTTCTAGGTATCCTTTTCAGGAGGTCGTCTAACTGGTGAGGGACATGAACACTGGGAAGGAGGGCAAGGGCCAAGCAGTACATGAAGAGCTCGAGCTACACCAAAGCCACGGAGCCTTTGTTAACTCGAAGGACCGAGGGATTCCGGTCAGCTTCCATGTGGAGGGGGGAAGATTCAGGGACTGGCTGCATGCAGGCTGGAAGTTCACCCCCCAGAGGGGTCTCACACCTCAGCTGTCTTGCCAGCAGCAGCTGCCTGCTGCCAAACTAGTGTCCCATTGCTCCTCCCGAGTTCTTCATGCTTTTCCCAAAGAGGCTGCCACTGCTTTGTTACTGCAGAAACGAACAGTCCTTGTGAAGGAGTCCCAAGCAGAATGAGAGGGCCTGAGGGGCCACTCCAGGGACACAGGTCCCAGGCACATACTCTTCTCATCTCTGCAGGCTCTTCATACTTTACATCCCTTAGTGCTGGTGCTGCAGCTGGTTGTGTGGGTCACAGGCATTGAGCAGCTATGCAGAGAAATTAAACATCAGCTGTCGAAGTGGATGGCTGGAAGCTCCTTCTCTGCAGCAGCCAGCCATGGCCTGGCCTGGCTCTCTGTTCAGCAGTTTGCAGAGCAGGAATGGCAGGACAGCTGCATCCACTGTGGTGGCAGGAAGATGTGCAAAACTAAAGACACTCACAGGATCTGACCAAAACCCAAAGTTAGGTCTTGCAAAATACAACACAAATCCATCAGGACATTTTTACTCCAACTGAACTGCACAAGGTCCCAGCCTGGTACCAGCTGATGATCCAAAAGAACCCAACAGCAGACGTTCTGCTACAAAGCAACAAAGAAAATCTTGCAAAAAAATGATGCAGAGAAAGCATCACAGTAGCTAAAGACCTGCCACAGGATCAGGAACTGGGAGTGTGGGTATGGGCACTAAGGGAGCAAATTCAAATATACAGAAAACCTGATCCTGAGAGAAAAAAGGGTAAAAAAAGCTCACTATTTCGACAACACCTACATAACCTGTCACAGCAAAATACTACTGAATTGTAACTGCTTGGTCACCTTTCAGACAGTTGCAGGTTCAAGTGCAATGGTTGGAAAAACCCAGCTATTTGCAAACATGAGCAGGCTTTGATGTCCCTGGAGTACCTTACAGGCACCAGGTGGAGCAGTCTTATCCTTTCAAACATTTCTTCAGTCAGGCAAAACCAAAAATTAAAAACAAAACCATACTGGCACCTCTGCTTTAGCCCTGTAGAAACAGCACAGCTGCTGGACAATGAGCTGGAGCCCCTGGGGTTGTGCATCAGCAGGCTGGCAAAAGCAGATCCAACATTCCTGTTGATGCACCAACAGGGAAAGGCTTAGTGCTCCTGGGTTCTACGAGGAGTGCTCAGCTCCTGAATCCCACTAGGAGGCACAGCTGGCTAAAAAAAAGTGCTTTTTGTAAAACGTACTAGCTTGGTCTGAAGTCACTGAAAGAAATAGACACTTTGGTGCCATCTTTTTTTCCTCTTGATGCCTTTTGGAAATAAAACTACCCCAATCCAAACCACTATCACGAAGAAATCTAACCATCTCTGGGCTTGTGAACTGACCCTGGTATTGGGGCTCCTTGTAGCAGCTGGTACCTAGGAGGTGCAAAGTGCCTCTGGGAGTGCAGGAAAAACCAAGGCATGCAGATTGGAGGAAGCTCAGAGAGGCAGGTGGGCAAACTGCAGGTGAACTGGGAACACTCAAAACACAGACCCTTTGAAGCGAGGCCCAGGATCCAGTGGAGAGATGCAGGGGGAAAGCTGCACGTGCATCTTGCACGTGCACCAGAGGAAGAAGCAAACTACGGGGAGGCTCCCAGCCTGCAAGTCCACACCTCTTGGTTCTGAGTCCATTTGAGAGCATCTCTGAATTGCTTGGCCATCGAGCTCTAGCACAAAAGGAATCCAAAAATAGACACTTTCCAAAGAGTTACAAAACAGTCCGTGTTTGCAGGGCTCACAGCCGCACTGAGAAGTCAGAGGTTGAGGACAGGCACATCAAAGAGGTCACAGACACCTTCACTCTCGTCCAGGTTATAGATGTAGTCGTGATCTCCAGGTGGAGGGGAGAGGCGGAGCAAGGGAGCAAACACTGGGGAAAGAGAAGGCCAGGGTTGGTTACAAAACTCAGCGCTCCCACCCCAGCTGAGAGCTGCCAATGGCACCGAGCAGTGCAGCCACCTCACAGGAACAGTCTTTGAGGTTGCTTCAGTCAACCTCACAGAACTGAAGAGACTCCTGGCTCTTACACCTCTCTCAGGGACTGGCAGGACAGTGAGAACTGAGTCTGTGTCCAGAGCCCAGAAAAGATGAGGGCGAGTCTGCAGTCACGAGGCTGCCAGCTGGGTGGCATGCATGGCTCACACAGCATGGTCTTCCTCCTGGGAAGGCCACACCATGACAGGAGACTCTGAGACTCACCTTCAGATGACATCAGCTCTTCCAGCAGCTCAGAGTTCACGCATTCTGGGGAAGAGACAAGCGTGGTAGCAAAACAGTCTGCTCTCCTGGTCTGCTCCTGAGCAGTTCCCCATTTCCCCACCCTTGTTATCCCTTCTATGCCTAAGACACAGCACGTGCAGCAGGCAGTGAAAGGAAGCTTGTGCTTAAAAGAGATAAAACCATGTAGTAAAAGTAATTCCAGCACAAAACACTATGAGAGAACTCCAGCTCCTGTGGCTTAGACTGCACAGCCTTAAAGCAGCTACTACTGTCAGGGCAACATTACTGGGATCACACAGGGATGAGAGGGTTCATGGAGTGTGCTGCAAGGACCGTTCCTCTGAGCTCTGCAGTGCTGCTCTCTCCCAGTCCTGAGTTTTGCCTCTGTAGCTGTTGACTCTGTTTTGTCCTTTGCTCCTGGATTTTTTATCTTCCCCCTCCAAACTGGGAAGAGCACTCTATAAAACCACATACTTTACCATAGACAGAAAACATCTCCTTTACAATAGCATCCACATAGTGACACAGTAGAGTTGCTTTGGGTAAGTTAGATCTTCTACACAGCTGGGGCTTTGCAGCAGTTTATGTCTCACATTGTGAACTCAAACTTACTCTTAAGATGTACTTAGACACCACCAAGATTTCATCCACTATCTGCAGCAGAGGTGCTGGGCAAGGAGGAAGGATGTTCTCCAGGCTGACTGTAGAGCGCAGGGCTAAGAGCACACAGATTGGAGACTCACATGTGTCTGTGTTTGGGTCTGTGGGGATTTCTACCCAAAGGCAGCACCTTCACAAAGCATCTGCTAACAGCACAGAACTAGGGACAGCTGTTGTACATCTCCTGTGACTACCACTGAAGTGCTAAGGTGTACTTGGCCCTGCCTGGCTGTGGGGCTACAAAGTATTGGGCCAGCAGTGAAGAGAAGTAAGTGTACTGATAAAGTTTCCCAGTTTAGGTTTATGTCAGACCAAATTCCTCCATCTCTTCTGCCCTTAACCCAGAGTCTGTCCCACCATCAGGCAGCAACCCACAGACATTCCTTGGGCAGAGTCAGAACTCCAAACACAAGTAACAGCATCTCCCTTCCCGACTGCTCCGAAATTACCAGCTCCTCCACCACCACCACTGAGAAGTATTTTGAAGAAAGAACAGTATCTCCCCAGATTATTTGCTTAGATTAGCCTTGGGCAGCTAAAGCTGAAACAAGACTTAGCAGGGATTTTTCTTTTCCATACTGCTGACAAGCTGAAGGAGGAGCATGGGAAGGCTGAATACGGATTAGCATCGGCACGGGGACAGGAAAGCCCTTGCTGGTGCACTGCAGGCAAGATCTAACAGAGGTTGCTGGAAACATGGAGACAGAAATATACATACAGAAACCAGTAATTTTAAGAGTGCCTAACTACTCTTTAGTAGAGGGCCAGCAGCCACCAATGACCATAAGCACCTTACAAAACCACATCCACAAAATAATCCAAAAGGGAGCGAATCAAACAAATTGTCCCTTTTCTGTGGATAGATGGGCATAGAAAAAAGCTGTGGTCAGGGAATAAACATACCTCTCATTGGATCAAACATCTCTGACAGCTCTTTGGGAAGTTCCAGTACTGCAAATACAACAAACCAGATGGTTTGGATCATTACATGAAGAGTCTGAAATGCTTTACAGCAGAATCACCCACAAACCTACTGTGCTCCTTACACACCCAAATCATCCAGAAATTCTGTTCCCACACTTCATGTCAGATATTTCTGCTTCAATGACAAGCAACAAAACACTTGAGCCCCACTACTTTAAAATAAATTCATAGGAGCCCTGGGACGTGAACATGTTATCAGAGTCAGCAGCTGTGTCTGTAAACCTCACCCAGTACACTGCCTTGATTACCTTGTGTAGGATGAGGACATGCCTTTGGAGAGGCACAGTGATAAGATATATGCACATCCAAGGCCTAATTCCACAACCAAGATGACTCCAGACAGACAGCTCATGCTTCTCTGAGACACGCCAGCAGCAGAAGTGGAAAAAGCACTGGGTGAGCTATGTTTGAGTAAGATTTCTTCTCCTAACCATAACCTAACCTCAAGTGTTTCTGCAGGGAAGTTGGGCTTCAAAACATTCCAGCAGTGTGGCTTACCTAGAGGATGCTTTTCTCTCCTTGGGCCAGCCTGCCATTTCCTGGCATAAAGCACCAGGGGTCCTTTTTTAAAGCACATCAAGGAGCTCCCCAAATATATACTGCAAGGTCACTAAGAACACAAGATCACTAAAGACAGATTAAGTATTCCTAAGCAAAGGAGGTAAAGGGAGACAAGAGCTCTCCTAATACAGAAAACTCCCTGAGTTACAAAGGTGCTCTCAGTGGTGGCTGGAAATTCTAAAGCTTCATGCAGTCTCAAAAATAGGACCTTACTCTACAGAAAGGACTGAAAGGGAATAACCCTACATGTAACAGCAGAGACGTGTGTCATGAGGGTGTCCCTTGCAAATTTTCGAGTACTGATGTCACAGAAAGCAGCAGGACACTAGACAAGACACAGCCACCTTGTCACCATGTTTCCTGGCAGCCTCACAGGGAAATACCTACTCATCTTTTGCAGACTCTGGCTGACAGCAAAGGCAGAATGGAGTTCAGCTCCTTCCTCCAGGCCCAGCAGCCTTTCCCTCACTCCCAGCAGCAGGATTTTGGAGCAACACATGAAACAAGCAGCATACTCACCTCCTGTGGGGTCGGGCTTGATGGGCTCAAAGGAGGTAGAGGTGCTGGGCAGGACAGAGCTGCTGTCCAGCGAGGCTGAGGACTGCAGCAGCTGCGTGTCCAACGCCGCCGGCTGGCCCTCCAAGTCCCCACTGCCCTTGGACTCTGCTGCCGGGACATCGCACTCTGGGAACAGCCACAGACACACCCAGGAATGTCACCTCCCACCAGCCCAAAGGCAGCTGCAGCACAGACTCAGCCCTTGCTGGCAGTGCTGCACAGGGAGAAGCTTTCCTGCTTTTTTCCAGATCCATATTTGGACATATTTCCTGCTGATCAATGAACCTGCATGACCAGCTTCTCCCCTACAGGTGCTCCTACAGGGTGGCACTACCTGCTGAAGCCAAGTGCCTGAGCTCCCTGAGCACAGCCAGTCCCACTACCCAAGGCCAAAGGAAGGGCAGCAGCAAAGGCAGTGATGCCCCTTTGCCAGGAGCTCTCAACGCTCTGCAGCCCGAATGGGGCCAAGGAATGTACCCTCCTTTACCAGCCACCAGCCCATTTCTGCCTCCTGTAGCTCCCTCTCACCTGTGCCTGCACTTTTCTGTGTGGGAGAGCCATGGTCCTGAGTGCTGGTGGGTGTTGGTGTGGAGGGCTGGGTGCTGCTGGGAACGGAGGCCTCCTGGAATTGGGCAAGTGGTGGGATTTGTGGTTTAGAGGGTGCAGCTGCCTGGCACTGAATGAGGTCTTCAGGGGGAGGGACAGGGAGTACGACAGGAGGAGAGCTCCAAGTATCTTTGTTTACTAGGAGAACATCAATGGGACCACTTGTGCTCTTCAGGTGGATCTGGTATTTCTTCTGTCCATTTAGGCCCTGAAAAAAATCAAAAGCAAAACACGGACTTGCATTAAAAACTGTTTTCAAATACCACAGGCAAAACATACATGTACTCACACACACACAGAGCCCCTGCACTCTGCCCGTGAATTTATCACTCACCTCAGGGACTGGAACCTCCAAACGTGTGCCGGAGGGGGCTCGAATCACCAGGAGGGTGTCGCCTGTGGAAACACAATCAGTCAGGGCTCCTGGGCACAAGCTGCTGTGATGTTAATTAAACACTGATGAAGAGCCCCTCCTCAATGCCCCCTTCTCTTGGCAATCCTCCATGGAAGCAAGACATCTACAGCTCAAGCACGTCATAGAGTTCCTAATGTGCCAACACCCAGGGCACAAAGAACCTGCAAAGCTTCTCCCAATGCAACCCTCAAGTTTTTTAGCAGTGTCCTTATCAAGACTAATCTCACTTTTCCTCGAAGAACTGGCTTAAATTCACTCTTAAGAACATCTGAATCCTAAGAGAAGTATCCTTCATTCTGCTGTCACAAGCTTTGAGATGTGAGTTAGAAACAAAAGAGCTGCACTGCCAGCAGAGAGATGGCGTTAAACCAGGCTCAGAGCCAGGCTACCAATCTCAGGCTGGTGTCCCAACAACTGAAACCATCACTCCCCAGTCTCTACTGGCCAGAGCTGCCTTAGTTGTACTGGACCCTCCACAGAGCCAAGCACATGTGGGGCTGGAAGCCAGGCTGACAGCATCCTTCTTTTCCAAGTTCTGCAGCTCCTTAAGACCTGCACCCTAATAACTCAAGAGTCACAGGCAAGCAGCTCCCAGCCCGTATCTGGGTTGAGAGAAACATGAACAGAGAAATACTAGACCTGTGAATATCTGACATATTTAGATCAAGCAGCTTGCAGCTTTCACTTTGAATGTCTAAGCTTTAGTGTGGTTAATATTCACAATTCCCCAGTATTCTGATTAAGCTTCACTTGGTAATTAACACAGAAGATCCCCAAAGTGATGAGAGAGAGTGGACAGCAGAAAAGCACATCCCTTAATTTCAGGCAGGCAATCAAAAGTCAGATCAGCAAAAAGTAAAGGGATTAAAAAGAACATGGGATTTGTCAACTGGATGGGACTTGTTTAACAGATCTACACTTAAGAAAAATGTAAAAGAATTTAAAATGTATAATAAAGCTCAAAGACATCAGCTCAAGCTGTAAGACCTGTTAGTTTCAAAGACAGGTGCTGGGTTTGTATCTCCTTTGATAAATATGTCCCAAATACTTGTACAAAACAGCACCCAGCAGGTTTCCACTTCCTTTTTGAATCTGCAAGTGCAAAATGCATTACAGCAACAGATGGGGAAATTATGTTTCCCAGTCACTAAAAACTGACATATTCTTACTTATTTATTTTTTTTTAAATTAATCTCTTATTTGACAAGAGTCCAAGAGTGGAAATCTTGGTGCAAGCAAGTTCAGTAGCAGTGAATTAGAAAAACCAAGAGCTGAAATTCAGCCTGCACCACAGTTCAAGAACACAAGAGATCCACCAAAGAACCTCTGTAAGGCTCAGGTGTTCAGGAGAGGAAAGAGAGTCATGTAAGGCATATTCATACAGGAAAACTGGACAGGCAATGGAAAACCATGGATTAAAGCCTCCATTCTAGAGGGAACTGACACCTACCCTCAGTAAGATCTAATCTCTGCATGTTTTGGTGAGGTCTGACCTCAAACACAAAGTGGTTTACAAAAACCAGGTGCAATGAAATGCAAAACACTCAACCAGCCAAGCAATAAGCTGTCTGCTGGTCTCCAGTAAACTCTTCCAGACTGTTACAAGTGATCTGGCCCCCAGCACTGTCAAACTGAAAACACAATCTCTGCCCCCAAAAGTGCAGCTTCAACCAGAAGAAACAGTAAAGCCAAGGGGGTGGTGATGCAGCCCTTACATCAGCAGGAACTTGGTGAACCAGGAAAGCACAAAGGCAGCGATAGCAAACAGAGGAGCTGATGAAGTGCAGGGTGAGAAAAGTGCTTGGAGGAGATGAGGAGAACCAGACACAGGTGAGATTATGCATGGCTGGAGACAGCCAGGATAAACAGCTTCAATCTCTGCAGGAACCAAGCAGAAGCACGTTGCCAGGTCAGGAGAGGTCAGGCACCCACTGAAGCAGAAAGGAACTGAGATTCTGCACCACTACAGCTGGGAAGAGCAGTTTGTGTACTGAGGCTGCCCCACTGCCTGCTAGCCACCAGGGATTAATCTAGTCTTACATCTATCATTACAATTTGCAGCAGAAGAAACAAAGACTCCTGGGGGTTTTCTTCACTTCTGCCCAAAGAGAGAACATGGGACTTTTGATACAGGACCCCCCAACTTTAGGAATGAAAGGAGTGAGGGCAGAGCAAGTGGTGCATTCCCTTCTGTCCTTCACTGTCTCCTTCCTGCATTCTTGTTGGCAGGGGAAATGATGTAGGTGAGGGACCACCTTTAATATTATTTCCCTGCTTACACCATGGTTTCTACTGTGCAATAAAATTAGTTTCCTGTCATTAGAACATTGCCTACCCAAGCCCTTAAAATTAAGGGCTTCTAACATAACACACATACACCCACAAAGTGAAACCCAGCAAGAAGACTTCCTTAGGAGCAGCACCTCTATTCCTTTAAGCACAAGTAAAAGATATGGCCTGTCCCCTCTAATGGAGACAAGAAAGCTACAACTCAGTGGTACACACACCCAGGACAGCATCAGAGCTGACATTACATTTCACTTGATGCTGTTGGGCAGCCCATGATCTGCTGCCCACTCTTTCTTGGAGAAAAGAGAGCAGCTGGGCCAGACTGACAGGCCTGCAGCATCACATCCTTACAATGGAGCACCATTTCCTCACCTGTGAAGCATTTGCAGATATCTTCATGTGTCACATATGCTAATGTTCCCAAGGTTAAGGAGAAAGGCTGAAGCTTCCTGCACAAACAGAGAGCTCAAAGAGCACCTGGTGTTTTCCTTCCTCAGCACAAGGAACATCATTCCCAGAAGGCTCTCCATGCCACACTCTAAAGTGGTCTGCAGGTGAGGTCTGCAAGCTTCATGCCCATCAGAGCTGACATCCTGAGATAATTAAGCCACAAGAGCTGCTCTGCACTCAAGAAAGTGGCACCTGTGACTCAGAAAGAAGCACTTTTCTCACTGTCGTAAACATTACTGTGTTTTTTACTTCTGAAAGCCAGAGGAGAAGCTGGATACAGAGAAAAGCAGGCTGCACAGTTACCCTAATTTCAAGCCAAGGTGCTACCTTTTGACCCTTTCAGTGCAGCTTCTCCAGCAGCAACAGGTCAGCACCCACCAGGCCCTCAGGTCTCTGCTTCCCAGCCCAGCACGTGAACATGGAGACAGAGCCATCAGTTCACACAAAGGATATCGACTGTTCTGCATGTCTTCTGTAACATTCTTGATGCTCTGCTGAACCCACATCTTCTGCTGCTCCAGCTCCTGTTCCCGCTGCTCCAAGTCCTCAATGTCTGCCTTCAGCTCAATCAATTTGTGAGCTATTTCACGTGTGTTGCAGCCAGGACCCACCCCTCTGGGTAAAGCAAAAATGGGTGAGATGTATCAGCCTCTGGAGGTACCCAGACCAACCCCAACCTCTTTGCCAGCCTCTTATTCCCACCTGTGTCAAACATCAATGCCAGATTGCCTGGAATCTACATCTTGCTTTAGATCCCCACCTCCCAGCACAGCAATGTTTGGTACATCTTTGTACCTCCCACAGTCTAGCAGGACTCTTCCCCACCTCCATGCCATGACAGGCATCTTTTCTAGCCCAAGGCAGTGCAAATATTTAGTTGTACTAAAAAAACCACCTTTGCTCTAAGAGAGACACCACATGTACTTCAGCCTTCCTCACTGTGCCATCAGCACAGCCCAGCTGGGAGAGGCAAGAGCATGGACCACTGAGGAACCTCCCTCTGCACAGGGCATTTTAATCCCACTGTCACTTAAACCTGCACTAGAAGGGACCTGTGAACAATTCAGACCATCTCTGACACTCACTTCCACTGGATACTGTTCTTGGACTTCTTCTCAATCAACCCGATGCCTTCCAGGACATTCGTGATATCGTAGATCCGTCGCTTCTGTCGCACAGCCAAGGTATCTGCAGCCTGAAAAAGGTTAAGACACTTAATTCCAAACTCTCAGTCATGTTTAGCTCCTTTCTGCCCAGCAGATTAACTCCTGGCCACGTACTTTGCTCCCCATTTAATACCTCTCCCATTCCAGCGTTTCAAGTTACACAGCCATGTTCTTGATCTCATATAACCATGAGAAGAAGTCACTCATTCTTCTTTTTTTTCTTACTCCACAGCCTCCCCACTAAACACAAACCAAATTCCAGCACTCCTGCTCACAGTGGATCCAAAAATCACCATTCTCCAGTAGCAAAGCAGTGCTAGAAAACAGTAGTTCAGCAGCCTAAAAATTCAGCGCTCCCTAGGGGTAGACATGGAGATGGGAAGGGGAATGCTGAGAGCTGTCTGCACAACACTTCAGTGAAATCAACATTGACAAGGTCTTTTCTAAAGCTGATCTGATGCGACTTGACAAAGAATCAATATATTTTCAAGAGATTCCTCTGTTTGAAAGACATGACTCCAGGTGGAGAGTAAATATGAGCAACCCTGGGGCTTCCCTGTCTTGCTCACATGACTCTTTTCCCCTCAGGTTTCAGGACTTGAGGAATGGTACTGTTTCCACTACCACATGGCAGCCTGGCACCAGCAAGAGTTAATGTGTGCACAGCCAGGACCAACAAGGTCAGTGGCACTGCAGACAGAGCAGGTCAGCACAGGAACCACGGCCCTGTCATCCACCAGTGACGGGGCAGGACTTTGGAGACCTTATACCACACAACTACACAAATCACACTGCCCAACATGAATCCACTTAATGGACATTTGAAAAAGAAAGATATTGTCAAATCCAATGAGAAAACAATTTGGCACAGGCATGGAGCCAGGAAACTCCTCCAGCCCTGCGTTACTGAGGCTTTCTGGCACTTGTCTGTCTCACACACGTGCCCACAAAAGAGGTGCTTACATAAACCTCAGCAAAGGAACTTCCCCTACAGGAAAGGCTAGAGATTAAGTACAGTACATGGCACAGTGTTACTTCCTCTAGGTGAAGATCTTAAAAATACAGAAGCAAGATGCATTCACAGAGTGCTTCTCCACTGCCTAAAGACACGGGGGACAACCTCTGGCAGGTGGCTGTGACCACACTCCCTCTCCTGGTGTGAGCTGGGAGGGTTAAGTGCTGTACGGACAGTTTCTATAGATATGTGTTTCTGCAGATGTCCGAGGCTTTCGTGCCAGTGATCAAGTGCAGGGCAAGAACACAGAAAAGAACAAGGTGGTCAAACAGTTCTAAAGCACACAAACACCTGAAATATCTGGCAAGGTCCTGGGGAAAGAAGAGTGCCTGAGACAACCCGATGGGGTGGGAAGAGGGGCTGGGAAGTAGGAGCAGGAGGGGGTGTGAAGGCGGCCAATGCAGAGCCCTCTGTGCACGGCTGGCAGCTCTGCCGCACCCCCAGGAACCCCGCTTTCCGTGCACCTAGAAACAGAGGATCAGTATGCCTGGAAAAGCTCCCCAGGATCATCGATCCTAACAACGAAACCATGTCCCTAAGCACCACATCCACAAACCTTTTGACCAGAGACAGCGACTCCACCGCTGCCCTGGGCAGCCCATTCCACCAGTGCCTCACCACTCCCGCCGTGAAGAAATTTTTCCTGGAATCCAATCTAAACCACCTGCTGCACCGGGCGCTGCCAAGTCCCCGTTCTCCCCCTCCAAACCCGTTCCAGCAGCCAGAGGACCGGTCCCGCCGGAGCCCCGCTCTCCCGGCGGCCGCTCCCTCCGAGCCCACCCCCGGGGCGGCGGAGCCCTCGCCCCCCGCCGGCTGCCCCCGCACCAGCTTGAGGTCGAGCACGCCGTCCTTGGCCTCCTGCAGCAGCGACACGAACTTGGTGGTCAGCAAGCCCAGGCTCTTCTCGTGCCGGCTGGGCGCGCCCGCAGCCCCGCTGCCACCCCCGGGGGGCTGCGCCCCGCACTCCGCCATCTGCCCGCTGCCGCCGCCGGCTCCGGGGCCGCGCATCCGCTTCCGGGCCGCGGGGCTCCCCGGGAACCTCCGGGGCGGGGATGGCGACGGGGCGGGGACGGGGGACTCCCCCCCACCGCTTCCCGGGGCTACCGCGCTTTCCGCTGTGCTCCCGGTGTTCTGTCAGCCCCGTCGGTTTGGGGGTCCCCCGGGTAAAGCCGGGGTGCGTCCATCCCCTCGCCGTTCTGCGGTGCCAAAGTCAAACTCCCGCCCTGTGGTACCGAAGCCGAATCTCAGCCATGTACCCGGCTCTCACCGCCCGGCTGTCAGGGGCGGTTTGCTGCTCCAGCACACCCAGTGCCGGGGGAATCCTCCAGCCTGTGCCCGGGGAAGGCAGTTTGTGGCAGGGACACCTCTCCAGTTCTATCCGCAGCCATGGAGGTGCATCCCCACGTTCTCGGCTTCGGGTCAGGCTGGCACAGCGCATCCCTTTGTGGCGCATCCAACCTCGAGTGGGCTCGCACTGTGGATGGGCTGGGGTCTGACACCCCGCTGTCCTCCCCGAGCTAGGGTGGGTGCGAGGGGGCAGCGCTGCGACACGGACAGGGCTGAGTGTCCGGAGGAAAGGGGGTGCCGGTGAGGGTAGACAAGGGTGTGATCTTCAGGACGAGAGGAAATGGCCTCAAGTTGAGTCAGGAGAGGGTTAGATAGGACATTAGAGGAAATTTCTTCATTAAGAAGATGGTCAGGCACAGGAAAATGTTGCCCGGGGCAGTGGTGAAGTCACTATCCCTGGACATGCTAAAAAGGCGTGTGGATGTGTCACTTAGGAGCATGGTTTAGTGGTAGGCTTGGCAGTCAGCGGTTGGTACTCGATGATTATAGAGGGCTTTTCCGACCTAAATGATCCTTTGATTCCGTGATTTCTACTCCCCAGATCTCCGGCTGTCGCGGTGCCTTCCCGTGTCCCCCCTCCCCTCCGCCCCCCGTTCCTGACGTCCTGAGCGCGGCTGCGGGAACACAATGAGGCCCTGAGGAGCGCGGCTGCTCCGGCTGAGGAAACGGCAGCCGGCTTCCTCCGCAGCCCTGCCCGGCCCCGCAGCTCCCACAGCCTGCACACCATGGGCATGTCTGCGGAGGACGAGCGCGCCGCCAGCCCCAGAGGTAACGGGGATGATGCTCCCCGGGGAGCCGGCGAGCTGGGCAGGGAAGGGATGCTGCTCCTTGCAGCACATTTCGGGGATTCCCCTGCCCTTTGCTTTACCACCCCCTCCACCCTCCTGGACCTTTTCTCTGTGCCGGGGCTGGTGCCTTGCGTCCTTGCGGGGTGGCAGCCTGGCTATGCTTGCTGATGGTGATACCTGCGCTGGGGCAGTACTGCTCACCGCACATCTTATCCTCAAAGCTGCTGTCCTCCTCCCTAATCCCCTGGTCCCCAAGGCTGCCAGCGGCTCCTCAGCAGGGCAGGAGCCTGGCTTGGCACTGGGTGACGGCCCCGCGGAGCTGCAGGGAGTGGCTGGGGATGGGATGGGGTGGGGGAATGATGAAACCAGGCACTGGGGACTGGGAATGGTGTGTGATAAGTGTGCTGGTTGTCAGCCCTCCACTGTGGCCGGGAGCTCTTTGACATGGCTTCGGACCCTGTGTCAAGGGGGACACAGCTGCGTGGGTGCTTTGGGGAGATCAGGAGTCTCCAATGCTCACCTTAGCCAGGCTCTCTTTCCTGCGAGAGCTGCCATCTCCCCATCCCTCCTGCTGACTCACTGCTGGAGTCTCAATCCTGCTGACAACTTCCCAAGTGGCATCAGACCCCCTCAGACAGCCCAGCATCGTGGGAGTAGCCAGGATGTGCGCTCTGCCTGGTGACAATTTGATTCGCAGGCTGAGTCACAGCACCTCAGGGCAGCTTTCTTGCTGCCACAGCCGCTGTGACAACCCCGGGCGGTGGTGGTGGCATCTTGGGGGGGCCTTGCGGGAGGACCCTCTTGGTGCCATGCTGCCCAGCTTCCCACGTCCGTGTGTTCTTGGAAGTCCACTGGCGGCGAGCTTCCTGCCTCCGGGGCCCTTCCTGCCCCACTTGGTTGTGCTCACTGACCCCTGGCTTCATCCCCAGATGAGGAGTGGCCGGAAGCAGAGAAGGCTGAGAAGCTGGCGAGAGGAGCCGCTCTGAAATGGGCTTCAGGGGTCTTTTACCGCCCCGAGAAACTGGAGGGGCTCGGGCATTACCGGAGACGAGAGACGCAGAGGAACAGCTCCATTCAGTCCCGGCTGAAGGTGCGTGTTTGCCCATCCCATGGACACTTGCAGCCACACCCCCTCCTCAGGCAGGGATCCCAGCCAGGGTCCCCTCTTACGCCTGTATGTCCTCTTTGGACAAAATCTTTTCCTTTGGCTGGCGTTTGGTGGGTGAAGTGCAACTACTGGGGAGAGAAGACCCCCCTTCACCCTCTGCCTTACCCCCAGGCAGTGTCTGAAGTGTTCAAAGGAGTCTTCTGTGTCTCTGACCATCCTTCAAAATAAAACACCAAGGGGGTTCAGCACATTCCATGTGCAGGACTCAGTGCACCCCATCAGTGCCCCATCCCGGCCCCAAAGGCTGCCCTGCCCCACGGCTGGGAGGAGGCACAGAGCTCCAGCTTGCCCCTGTCTTTGGGTCTCCACAGGGCAAACTCCATCTCTACACATTTGTAAGGGCTATTCCAGTCCCCCTGCACACCTTCCTCCTCACCCACCTCCCCTTTTGCATGACCCAAGGAATTATTAACCAGGACTGAATCAGTCTGAGCACCACAACTTTCTCCTGATATTTTTAGAGATGGTTTCTCCTCTCCTGACTCTGGAGGAATTGCCTGGGAGGCCTCAGTGGAAGCAACTTGCTTCTGGTGATTCTTGGCACCAGGAGCAGGGAGCTAAATGAGTAGATAGGGCATGGAGAAATGCCAGTGCCACTGCAGGGCTGGAAACGATGGCACTCCATTTGGGAGGAGGGTTTATATGGCCCTGAGGCCTTTCATGCCTTGAGGGCACATGGGGGCCCTATGACCCACTGCTCTTTTGCAGAAACAAAGTAATCTTTTAAAACAGAAAGAGACATCTGATTACTGTTTACCCTGGACCTTGTGGGGCTGGAGAGTGCCTGCAGCACAGACCATGCAGGGCTGGGGCAAACAGTGCAGAGTCCTCCTGCCTTCTGGAGCTGCTCTACTGCCCCTCCATCCTTTTCTGCTCCCCAGTCTACTGTCCAGTCCTACCTGGAGGGGGTAAGTGCAGGGCTGGAGCAGCTGCGGTCGGCGGCCCAGGAGGTGCAGAGCGTGTGCCAGGACCTGGGGGCTGCACGGTGGGCCCTGCTTGACAGCGCAGACCAATTCCAGGGCCTCCAGCAGATGAGAGAGCTGATGGAGGAGCATGTGCAGCTGGCCTCGGTGGTCCAGGTGCTGCCCCAGATCTTCTCGGGTAAGGCACTGGCCCAGTCCTGGTCAATTTGGGCTGGAAAGCACTGAGGGAAACCTCAGTCCAACCGTGGGCTCTGTGCAGGGCTGGTGGTAAAGCCCGAGCAGGTCACTCAGGCTTTGCCAGTTGGGTGAATGGAGATATCCCTGCTTCCCCAGAGCCTGATCCAATGGTGTTCCCAGAGCCCCAGACCTTTCCCCTCACCATCTCCTTGATAACCTGTATCTATGTCCCTGGTGCAAACCCCTTCATCTCCATACTCAGTGCTGGCATCTCTCCTCCCTCTCCCACAGTCCACGAGGTTTTCTCCCATATCCTGCAGCTGCTCCATGGGCAGCATCTCTTGGAGGCCCACGTGGAGCTCATGATGGTGGAGCAAATCCGGAATGACATCCTCTCCCAGCTGCACCTCCGTGGACTCTCCAGTGCCCAGGCAACTGTGCTGTCCTACTTCAGTGGCCTGCAGGACCTCAACGAGAGCCTGGCCAAGCAGCTGTGGGACATTGTGGGCAGCAGCCTGCGGCTGGTACGCGAGGACCCCGTTCTCTTTGTCACTGCTGTGAGGATCATCGAGCGGGAGGAGAAAATAGATGATACTCTGCTCTTGGAGGCCACCTTCCTGCCCCCTGGCCGCCCAAAGGGCTGGAGGCAGAAGTTCTACCAGGTCCTCCAGGACACCATCACAGGAGCCCGTTTCCACGCTCCCCGCATGGACGCTGAGGGGCCAGGGCTGGCCAAGCACCTGGCAGCGCTGCAGAAGGACATCGTGTCTGAGCTGCGCGTGGTGAAGGACCTGATGGTCCAGTGTGTCCCAGCTCACTACAACATCCTCAGCGTCTGCACTGCCACCTACCACCAGGCCCTCAGCAGCCACCTCCAGGAGATCCTGCGGGAGGACCTGGACAAACAAGGACTCTTCCTCCTCCTTGAGTGGGCGCTCCGTGTGTACCACAGGTCAGCACCAACCCCGGCAACAACCAAGCAGGAGATATTCTGGAAAGCTGGGTTGTTCACCAGTTCATGGATGGGTTGGGAGAGTGTTTCTGGCTACCAGGGGATGATGGCCATGAGGGCAGAGGGACAGGTAGGAACTCCTGGAAAACAGGCCTTCCCACCTCTGCCCCACCTCTGTCCTCCAGCCCAGAGATGATGGGTCACCCTGACCTCCTCCCAGAAGTGGATGTTTCTGCTCTGGATCCCTTGATGTCCTCTGAGCTTGTGGATCAGACAGAGAGGAGATATGTGATGAAAGTCAAGGTGAGTGAGCGGGAAGGGACCCAGTGACTCCCACTGAGCCAAGCATCTGCTCTGACAGCAGCTGCAGACCATGAGCCTGGGATGAGGCCCAGGACTTGCTGCTGTGCTATTTTGGATCTCAAGGGAGTCTGTATTTGGCTTCTTGGGCTGCCCGTGGTGGGTGTCCATCCTGCAGGCTAGCGTGTTCGAGTGGATGCAGAGGACCCTGGAGGTGGAGTTCAAAGAATGGTTCAAGGAAGAGGAACCTGAGACAGACCATCAGGGCTTCTTCCAGTCAGCCTTGCCTGCCATTGTCATGCAGGTGGGACCCCAAGAACATGGGTACAGATGGGGCATGGCCATGCTGAGACCTCCCAAAAAGGAGTCCATGGCCTGTAGGCTCTCCCTGAATCATCTCTACTTTCCTCTTCTGCTGCAGATGCTGAATGAGAACATCCAGGTGGCTTCCTTGATCACTGACTCTCTGCAGCAGAAGATCTACAACATGGCCTTGGAGGAGCTTGAGGCATTCCTGGGCCGGTCAGTGGAGCCACTCACACCCCTGTCCATCCTCACAGACCCTGGGGCCATGGCCAAGCATCACAGGCTGGTGGTGGACATCTGCTGTGGGGCACCGAATGCTCATCCAGGTCACAGAAGGCTCAGCAGCCTGTCTACCCATGGGGCTGCTGTCTCAGCCTTTGGAGCCATCAGCTCTTGGGGCCTGCTGCCCCAAATGCTTGTCTGCTGAGCCTTCCCAAGGGGATCCAGAATGGGTCCCAGTCTCCCACCCTGCCCAATGACCTGTCACTCTCCAACCTGGTGGCAGGATCTGAAAGGACCCAAGTGAGCTGGGAGGGCTGTGGGAGGTCCATGTGTCCCCAGGAGCATCCCAGGGCCAGGTCCCTGTGGTGGGACAGCTGGGGCTGTGCCTGCCCATCACGGCTGCCTCGCTGTGTTGCAGCCTGCGGGAAGCCCTGGTGCAGTGTGGGAAGGAGCACCAGCAGGACCGGGCCGTTCCCAAGTACTACATCTCCCACCTGCTGGCCGTGCTCAACAACAACCTGGCTCTCAGGTAACCTGCACCAGCAGCTGGTAGCTCCTGTAGCAACACCCACCCCATCCTCCCTGGGGCCAGTGTTCCCACTATGCTTCCCAGGCTACCTGTACCCTCTCTTCCCTCTCCTAGCAATTCTGTCGCCTCCCTGCACCCTGACACTGCCTGCAGAGAAGTTCCTGGATCCCTCCAGGCTGCTCTAGACAGGATGCAGAAGAAAGCCACCCAGCTGCTGCTGGAGGAACTGCTCCTGGACCTGCAGGTATGTTGGTCCAGCACCTGAGGCTGACAGGCCTGCAAGAAAGCTGAACCCAGCAATAACAACCCTACTGCAACACCCCAGGCTCGAGTTTACTCCTGCCCAGGGTCCCTGCCATGTACTCTGTACCCTGCTATCAGCCTGCAGACATCTCTGCCAGCCTGTTCCCCAGCCCTTGATAAACCACCCGATGTCTGTCACCAGCAGCACCACCCCGTATCGCTGGGGCAGACAGCTCACGGCCCCCAAATCACTAACGGACAGGGAGCAGCAGCCATGGCCCCCCCGAGCTGCCTCCTGCTCCCTCTGGCTGTTCCGTGGCAGAAAACCAGCTGGAGAGCAGCAAAGTCTGTGTGGAGGATACGAATCCATGTGCAGCTGCCTGAGTAGTTTCCTGCTAGTGTAGTCAAATTTAGCTTTCCTGCAGTCTGGACCAAAACCCTGGAATAATTAACAACATTACTATTTAGGGCTTGAATGCCATGAAAACAAAGGAAGAGCCAAAAGGTGAAGAGCTTGCAGGCAGCAGTGGCCCTAGCAGAGACAGAAGGAGTGCCTGCAAGCAGGAAGACAGGCAAGGACAGCAGGGTGGGATTAGGAAATCAAAAAACATGTTATGTCTACACAAGGGAAGTGGGCAGGAGTGGAAATTAAAAATAAAATGTCCTGACAGCAGGACAGGCCAAAAGCAGGTGTGTGAGGAGCAGCTCACCACTCACACCTCAGGTGTGCATCATGACCCAGATAAAGCCCCCAAATAAGGTTCTCAGGATGTCAGGGAGGGACAGCCCCAGTGTTTCCATAATATCCTAACCTTAACCACTCTGCTGTTTTTACACTGAGTTTTGGCTGGCAGCAGGGGCCTGGGGGCTTTGCAAGGCAAGGTGGCCGTGGTGCCAGGCAGCAGCTGTGGGTGTTGTGCTGCCCTGAGCTGGCAGCTCTGCGATGATGCAGGACACAGACGCTGCTCTCTGCCCCCTTCAGCCCCTCTGCCTGCAGCTGCCTTCCCGCAAGTGGCTCTCCGGCTCCCAGCTCGTCGGCAGCATGTGTGAAGTGATTGACAAGTATGCAAAGGACTTCTCCCGCGTCAGGAAACCCGTGTTCACGGTACCTCTTCGAGCAGCTGCTTGTCTGTGGGACAGGGAGGCTGGGCAGCGGGGCCGTGCTGGGCTGCAGGGTGCTGGGAGTGCTGCAGAGTCTGTGTCCTCCGGAGCAGCCCAGAGAGCACAGCCACACGGAGATGTGCAGGGCTTACCCCAATCCCTTGGGTCAGGGGGCTTGCCAGCAGATTGTTCCCATGGCTTGGTGTTGTATCAGCCCTTTTTGCCTCTGCCTTTCCCTGGGGAGCTGGGGTCTGGACACGCGGGCAATGCCAGCTCTAAGAGCTGTCCCCTGCCCAGCTCCTGCTGGCCGAGAGCGAGCTCCTGGTGGCGAACCAGTACCTGCGGGCACTCCTGCAGAGGAAGATGGTGTGCAAGAGCCGGGAGGAGCGGGGCCAGCTGTGCCACCGCCTGCTGCAGGACGCCACGCAGCTCCGGGAGCTCTTCTGTGGCCTGGTGAGAGGGGCCTGGGTGCGGTGGGGAGCCGGGGCTGCACCACGGAAAGGGAGCATCACCTCAGCCTCCTGCTCATCTCCAGCCCACAGCCCACGAGCAAATTGGGCTGTTACACCTGGGTGGTTGTGAGGCCAATAAGGGAAGAACTGGCTGGATTAGTGACTCTGGGGACCATCACCCTGCCCAGCAGCCCCTGATGGGTGGGACATGCTGAGTGGGAAGACGCCAGCTGCAGGGGCTCAGGTCCCCACGTGGCACTGAGGACACAGCTGCCTCCCCAGCCACTGCAGTGACATCCTCTGGGTCTCACACCTGGCTGCTTTCCCTGCCAGGGCCTGGACCAGAGCCAGCAGAGCCTGGAGGCTGTTTTTGCCCTGCGGGAGCTGATCTGCCTCAAAGACCCAGCACTACTCAGCCTGGAGGTGCTGGGCTTCATCACCAAGTACCCCGATGTCAGGTAAGGTACTCCCTGCAGGAGGGGATAGGTGTGAGCCTGCCCAGGAGAGCCAGTCTTGGGGTGCACCCTGTGAGGTGACACAGCAGAGCAGGCAGAAACCTGAGCCTTTACCTGCATCTCCCCCATGCTCCAGATTTGAGAGGTTCTTGAAAAGCCCCAAAGACAAAGGTATACAGAAAACAGCAGTTCTGCTGTGGCATTTGCACATCTGTATTCGGTGGCCAAACAAATTGTGAAAAGAGACAAAACACCAAACTGGAAATGTCAAAACCAAATTCAAAAGGTTCGGGGGGACTGTTTTCAAGAAAATGCTGCTTTGCCTGGTGCAAAGTACCAGTTTTCTCCTGGCCTTGGCTTCTCTGGACTGGGGGAGGTTTGCAGGACACGGGCAGTGCCCGAGCTCACCCCTGGCTCTCTGCCCAGCGATGAGCACGTCTCCACCTTGCTGGATATCCGCGGTGACGTCTCCAAGGAAGTGCGGCACGTGGTGCTGGAGATGATGGCTCAGCACCCCCAGGTCCTGCCCGAGGGCTACCGGCCCATCTTCAGCACCATCCTGGTCCCTGTGCCGGAGCTGCCCTTCTGCCTTCGCAAGGGCAAGTGTGCCTGAGCCAGCCTGGCACTGGTGCCCCACTGGTCCCAGGTAGAGGCCATGTGGGGCAGCTCTGCAGCTGTGCAGGGTGAGAATGGAAGTGACATGTGGCATCCTCTACACACAGCACCTTGTCCTGTGTTGGGACAGTCTGGATAAGGCCGTCCTCTTCTGGTCTTGCCCCATGAGAAGACTGTCCCCTGCAAGCACCAGTCCTGGGATACCTGGACTGGGGGAAATCCAACCTGTAGCTGTTTTGCTGGCCTGCTGGGACAGTGACTGAGGACTGCTCAGGCTCAGGCCCATTGCCTGCAGGAGAAAGAAGAGTTCCAGAGTGGACAGGAATCTGCAGCTGGGGCAAATTCATGTCTCCATGGGGCTGCAGGGATGTTTGGGTTTCCCCAAGTCTCCAGACAGCCCCCTGTGCCAGTGTGTCCCAGCCGTGGAGGCTGTTACCATTCCAACTCTGAGGCAGACTGCAGCCTTGCTGGGACCAGGCTGGCAGGAGGGTTTCAGCCATGGGAGGTCCTCTGGGCTCAGCCCTGGGGTTGGGTGCTGCTGCACCACCAGGCTGGGCCCTGCATGGCCAGTGGAGAGCAACTGAGCCAGCTCATCATGGCTCAGGGATGCTCAGGAGAAGAGCACAGGCTGGTCTCCCCATCCTGGACAGTGCCATCAGCCCTGTCCCTGCTGACACAAAGGGACAGCTCTGAGTTCCTGCTGACCTGCCAGACTCCTGGCTCTGGCTCATTTGCCAGCATCTGAGGCAAGACTGGAGTTGGAGGCTCTGAAGCTGCATGGAGAGTGTGGTTGTGCCTGCTGTGTTGTCCTGCTCCAAGGTTCCTCCCTGATGGGCAGCACCACCCTGAGCACAGGCTCTCCCTCCATCCTCTGCTGCTGCCCAGGCCTTGGCATCTCCTCCCAGGTGCCATATGAAGCTCAGGAGCAGTCTGTGTCTCTGCCTACACCCTTGTGCCCAGCCCCTGCAGCGCCCTGGGAGACCTCCATGCTCTGCCAAGCTTCCCACCCTGGGACAGGCCACATCCTGCTGTCCTTGCATGGTACCACTGCTGGAAATAAAGGCCTAAGCTCTGCACTCACTCCCCTGTGTCCAGGCTCTGCTCCCTGGAGGGTGGGGGCAGGGATCAGGGTATGAGGGTGGCACAGAGAGGGAGGGATCCATCCCCATGTTCAGCATCACCCCAGACCTGGCTCCCTGCACCCTGTGCCAGCCCAGGAGATCACCCAGGACACAAGGGATGATGCATACACTACATACCCCCTTGTCCAGGACAGAGGGGGCCAAGTGCTCCCCAGCCCTGGGTCAGGTGTCTGCAGTGCTAAGAGGGGTGCTCAGTGAAGGGCTCAACCTCAGCTTGGGGAGGTACCCACTGTCCTCCCTGGGGCTCATGGTGTGCTTGCCCTTCCTGCCTGGGAAGGTGTCTGCCCTCCCCACCTGCCCCTGCTGGCTCTGGGACTTGTTCACCTGCACCATGGCCATGGTCAAAGGGTGGCCCTGAGCCCTGGGAACATCCAGCTGGGTCCAGGCCAGGACTTCATGGACATGTGTAAAAAGAGCTCTAGTCCCAACAGATCTGAAACAAGTCTGAGCATGGGATGACCTCCCACCCCAGGAACTGGTGCCCACCCCAGCATGTCCAGCCCCACAGCTACCCCAGCTGTGTGCCCACAGCCAGCCTCCTGTGCCCTCCATCACAGCCCTGTGGTGCTCTCCTGCTCCAGCTCCACAGGCTGCAGTCAGAACTAACACAACTCATGACAGCAAAAGCCCAAGCCCCCCAGATGTCTTTTGACAGTACCTTCCCATGTCCCTGTTTGCGTGTGGCACAGTATGTGCCAGGCTTGGCCCGTCACTGCTGCCCACCACAGCTGACACAAGGCCACAGGGGGACCTTAACCTGGCCAGCTGTGAGCCACGTGGCTCCCTGGCTGCTATAAAGCTCGTGGTCCCCAGGGGCTCAGCCTGTCTCCTTTCAGGATGGCGTTCCTGTGGGTAGTTGCCTGCCTGGCCCTTGCCAGCACCGTCTCAGGTGAGCGCTGCCATGGGTGTGGGAAGGTCCTCGGGGTGCAGCAGGATGCCAGGGAGGGTGACAGAGCCACCCACACCAGCACAAGCAGCCCCCAGATATGAGTCCTGAGCTTTTGGGTCACTCTTGTGCCCTGTGCCTCTCCTGCAGGCTGCGGGGTGCCCGCCATCAGTCCCTCGGTGGCCCACAGCGAGAGGATTGTCAATGGACAGGATGCTGTGCCCGGCTCGTGGCCCTGGCAGGTGTCCCTGCAGGTACAGCACCGTCCTGCTCCCTGGGCACTGCCCTAAGCACTGGCATGGCCAGCTGGGTGCTATGGTTGGGCACCAAGGGGACCTCTGCCTGTCCCCAGCTTGGGGGTGTTCAGCCCACCCACCCCCAGCTCCTCTTCCCTCCCCAGACCCGCACAGGATCCCACTTCTGCGGCGGCTCCTTGATCAGCCAGTACTGGGTCGTCACAGCTGCCCACTGCAACTTCGAGTAAGGAACTTTGCCTGGCCAGGGGCTCAGAGCATGCTGGGCATCTCTGAGTGGCACTTGGGTCAGCCCCAAAGGCCTGAGCAGCCCAGGGCTTCCTCCCTACTTGTCCAGTGCTGTGCCCAGTGCTGCTCCCACCCGGGATGCTGGCTGGACACGTGCCCGACTCCCTCTTACCTCTCGCAGCCCACGCATCCACGTTGTTGTACTTGGGCAGTACAGCCTTGATTCCAGTGCTGAGGCCATCCAAGTGAAGAGCGTGTCCAGGGTGAGCCAGGCGGGCGCGGTGCTGGGACGGGGCTGCGGCTCCGCGCTGCGGCTGCTCCCGCCGGGCAGGCACGGAGGGCTGAGGTGTTTCTCTCTCTGCAGGCCATCACCAACCCCGGCTGGGACCCCAACACCATGAACGACGACATCACCCTGCTGAGGCTGTCCACACCCGCCCAGCTGGGACCCACTGTGTCCACCATCTGCCTGGCCCCTGCCAACCTGGTTCTGCCCTACAACGCCTGGGCTGTCACCACCGGCTGGGGACGCACCAACCCCAACTGTACGTAACCTGCAGCTTCAGGGAAGGCCGTGCAGCTGCTGCTCTTCCTCGGGGCTCTGAGGGTCCAGGGGTGCCTGTGGGGGTGACATCTCCTGTACATGTGGAAAAGGGGGAGCTGGGCAGTGGAGTAACCCTGTCTGAGTGTGTACCAGGGTGCACATGGGTGTAGGTGTGTGCTCAGGGCGGGGTGTGTAACCCAGGGATGACTGCACAGGCACAAGGCTGCCCTTTCTCAGGGCTGCCTGCACGAGGTGATCCTGGGGAAGAAGGGGTTTGTTGGAATGGAGGAGGAAGGCACTTTGTACGGTAGCACCCATGTGCCAGTGGAAGCTTGCCCAGGGCACCTGTGTGCTCTCCAGGAGACCCACAGACACTGAGGTGATCTAATGGTGCTTCTTTCCCCTAGCCCAAGCCTTGGCAACAGTCCTGCAGCAGGTGACCGTGCCCCTGATCCCCCAGAGCCAATGCATGCAGTATTGGGGCAATCGCATCACCAGCTCCATGATCTGTGCTGGTGGAGTTGGTGCCACCTCCTGCCAGGTAAGGAGCCAAGCTCCTGCTGCACAGGGCGGGTGGAGGAGCAGGGTACGTGGGGGTTTGCACTTATGGAGCCAGATTTTTAAGCTACAGCACCTGGCTGTGCATAGGGGTTCAGGTGCAGGGGTGCTGGGGTGGCAGGGATCAGTTTGGAGCATGTGCCAGGAGCACTAAGCAGGAATATTCTCTGCAGGGTGACTCTGGTGGACCTCTGGTGTACCAGACCGGGAATGGCTGGACCTTGATTGGCATTGTGTCCTGGGGAACCTCCAACTGCAACATCAACACGCCGGCCATGTACACTCGTGTCAGCCAGTTCCGAAACTGGATCGACGCCATCGTTGCTCAGGAATAAAGCTGCTGCCAGCGTGATCCCCTCACTGGGGTTAATAAACTATCAGCACTTGCTTGTGCCTAGCACTGCCTCTGGCTCCTTTCTTCTTGTGATGCAGAGCGGGGTGGAAGACACATGGAGGAGCCTGGGGCATCCCGTGCTTCTCTCCTGAACCCCAGCACTTCCCAGAGCTGGAGCTTGGTGCCCAGCTGGGATCCAGGGGGAACTGCCAAACTAGGACAGGATGCTCAGGCAGAAGGGGAGCAGAGCTGGCTGTGGCTCAAGGGTTGCTCAGGGAGTCTTCAAGCACACCCTGGCACCAACCCAGGCAGTGCTGAAGTTTGGGAGAATGGTCCTCCCACTGACCCAGGTGCAAGGTGCCATCAGGGAAGGGACTGTGGAGCTGCAGCTCAGCAGCAGAAAGCACTGCTCAGTTTGCAGAGGGTGGGTGTTGGTAGTGCACAGGATCCTTAGGGATCCCTGCCTGCAGTTCAAAGCCATGGCTTGTGTAGCAGCTGGGAACACAGAGCTGAAAGGGAGAAGTGCCACGGGCAGCTCCAGCTCTTGGGGAAGGTGCAAGGAGACAGCTGGAGAACAGCAGCCACTTCACACCTGCAGATCTGCCAGGTAACAGCAGGAAACTGAAGGCCATTGCAAAGGAAAATCTGAAGTTGAAAACAAATTTCAAGGCCAGGTGACAGGCTTTCACTCAAACAGATTCTTGAGATAATGGCTGGTGGAAAAAAAAAGTCTTGGGTGACATGGGAGTAGCAAGACACATCTCAGTGAATTACAATCTGGTTTTCCCAGCAGCTCCAAATAGAGCTAGTGATAAGGCACCGTGGAGAGAAGCAGGATCAGACTGTCCCAGCATCAAGTATGGGGTTTAGTTTTTCTTACCAGTGATGTGAAGGTGATACAACACCTTTGCTGCGTCAATCACAGCCCTCAAAATGTACTCGCTCTATTAAGCAGAGTGTGACACTACACAGGGACACACTGACAAGAAGGGGTATGGAACATCAAAGGAGGGCAAACACAAATAGTCTGGTCCATATGATTAAGTTAAAATAAATAAAAATCTGCTCAAGTAAAACCTAGGGCTAACCAATTTTAGTTTGGGTGGGTAAGAGTTAGTTTTGTTTAGTGGTCTGCTCTGCAGGGAGCCTCTAACTGACCTTAAAGGCAAGCAAACAACAGAGATGTGGGGATGGACCATGCAGGCAGAGAGAACTGGTGGCTATAGGGAACTTCAAACAGGAATGATCAACTGCAGCACTATGGGTCATCTGGTCTGCGTGCTGAGCTCCCTGTCACCACTGGGACAGGGTCCCCTGCCCCTGGAAAATCCTGGAGAGGAGATGGCTCAAAAGGGGTGTGCATTGTTCACTTGGTATTACAAGTTTTCCTGTTGGTCCATAAAAGCTACTCAGAGTAAAACTGGAGAGGTGATGAGTGGCTGTGGACAAACCAGATCATTCTTCTGGCCCACTCTACCACCTTGCAGCCAAAGAAAAATAAACAGGATGTCTCAAAGTGCCTGCTCAGCCTCCCAACCACACCTTCCAGCAACAGGCTGAGTGCCTGCCTCACCCAGAGCATCCCATGGACATCCCAGCCCCGCAAAAGGGATTCCTTGGGCAGCTCCTGGCCTGGCAGCTGCGTTAAAGAAACCAGCAAACCCTTTGATGGGCACTTTGGTACCTCTTGCTGTGATCTAGGAATGTGACAGAGGGGTGAGCACCTCCTGGCTCTCCATGTACTTACTGACCATCATTCCCAGCCTGGAAATCGTTGCCTTCCAGCAGCCAGCCCGTGGGTGATCCACCAGGCAGAATAAAGGACAGCAGAGCCATGGGGTACACAGAATACATGGACATGTTTTAGCAGAACGAGTACACCAAATAAATAATTCTGTACACTCTAACTTGAACATTATAGACTAATTACAATGGGTCCCACCTCATCTGACAGGACAGTCCTTAGAGTAAAGCCAGGACTCGAAAGGCAAGGCACAGAATGGGACAGTCCCGTGAGGAGACCGATGGGATGAGGCCAGAGTCGCTTCCAAACCGTTCCAACCCAGCACCGGAAACGGGGCAACCAAAAATAACATCGAGTGCCGGAAGATCTCCGATCCCAAGGGCTTCCCGGGAGGTGTCTTTCCTCCTTGCAGCGAAAGGCAATGGAAACTCCTGGCGTGCGGCGTCCCGCGGGAGCGCTGCTTTGGAACAGCCTCCATCGGTCCCGCTCAGAACACAAACAGCAACGCCCTCTGCGACAGCAGCCAGAGCTCGCCCTCACACACCTACAGGAGGGACCTGCAGGGTCACCAGGCAGCAGGGACAGTGGGACACGGGCAGGTGTCACCAGGCAGAGCTCCCGCTGCCCTCGGCACACCCAGGGCGGGAAGCACTGAGCTCCGTGATGCCGCTTGGCACCGCGCATCCCTGGTGTTCACATTTATTCCTTTGGGAAGTTTCCTGCACAGTAAGGCACAGCTGACATGCAGACACCTGCCTTGGAGTGCTGCACTCTTAATCCAAGGTGAAAGAGAAGACTGAGTGGTCAGAAAAAGCACCAAAACCCTCCCAAGAGTGGTGAAGGCAACTTGGGGCTGGGTACATGCACTAAATGGTACAGGCACTTGTGGTACTTTCCAGGAGAAAGCTGAGTGGGTGAGAGGTCTGGAAACAACCACACTCCCTGCAAATTCTAGGGCTCACACTGGTGCCAAAGAAGCCAATGTCTGTGTTGCTTTGCATCATTTAGGAAACTAAATTAAGTCAAACAATTGAGATTTTAATTTATCCCACCTCAAACCCCCCAAATCTTTAGTATCATTACTTAAAATAACATGGCCCCACACAGCCTAATTAGGTGCCTGTAACAGCCCTATGTAGTTGCCCTATGTGGTACAAGACTGAGCTGAGCCTGCACTGCAGGTCCTCAAAGGCACCATACAGAAGCTTTTACCTACAGAAGCTTTCACCTTGCCCCTGGACTCGCCAGAGCTCCTGCAGAGCCAAACCCAGAGCTGCTGCCCAGCAGCCAAGTAAACCACCATTTCTATTCCAGTTTGTGCATCAGATAAAAGCTGACTCTCTTAGTACTGCAGCCAGTGTAGAAAACAGGACTGAGAAATGGAGCAGGGCCTCAGAAATAGTGTAAATTACCAGAACAGAAAATATCTGGCCTAAAAGAGGAAAGTACCCAGATTCCAAAGAAGAGTGTGAGGGTTTATCACATCCAGAACAAACATGTGAAGCAGGCCCTACACTGCAGCTGGTTTCCACATCACCACCAAAGCCAGCAGGTCTGAGCCCTCTTGTCTGGGCTTAAGCTCCCCACAAGCTCTCAAGCCTTCCTTCACGTACAGCTGTGTGCTTCCAAGAGCAACACAGAGCAGGAGCATCTGGATGCTACCACAACTGCAGTGTTTAACAGCACAGACTTCTTCAGGATCGAAGCAAGGGCAGTTTCTACCCCCAATGGGTTGCTGTGTTAAGATTTTTAGAAGCCTGAGTGAGAAGTAAATCAAACACAGACTGGTAACTGCTGTTTTAGGAAAATACACTGTGCACTCAAAAACCTGGATGCAAATCTTCAGACCCCCTAACACAATTTCTGGAAGACTTCTTCACATTCTTTTCCAATAACCCTCAACAAAAATAATAAAAATCAAGGAACCAACAGGCCACATTGTTTGAAGCTGTAATTCTCTCCCCCAAGAGAGCAGCCGAACTCCCAGGAGGAAAGGATGGGATTGTTTTACACAGTACTGCTAAGTTCCAAAAGACAAACCACCCTAGTTCCCTTCACTCCTCAAAGAGCATCTCACCCAGCAGCAGAGGGGACGCAGTGAGGAGAGGGCCGTGCTTGCACAAGGACACAATTTGCCACTAGGTGTCATTCCAACTCCACTTCCCCTGCGCCAGCCAGAGCAGAACAGAACCACTCGGATTTGCACCCCAGCTAAAACAGAGACTGCTGGTCTGGAACAGGCAGGTGTTACTTCTGTCCTCCCTGCACATTCAGGACCAGAGGAAGGTTTCCAAAAAACACTCTGCGAGCCAAATTAAGAACCACCATTAAGAGTCAAAGAAGGACATTAAAAAAATAAATGAAAGAGCAGGAAAACAAAAAAAAATTCAGAGAGATTTTAGTTTCTAAAATCCCCAAAAAAGGCACTCCTGAAAAGTGTAAACTCCTGAGACTTAAGACCAACCAAGCACTGAGCTGCTCCTGTGGAATGAAGACAGATGATTAAGGTAATTCACAGTGAAGAGCTTTTTAGAGGACAGATTGAAGGCACCTGGATTATGGCTCAGAATTACAGCACTTTGCCTGTCCCCCTCTGCACCAGAACCAACTGAAAACGTGTCCCACTTGCAAGAATAAAAGCACCTGAGGAATTGTTCTTAAGCTGGACCTTCCAATGCGGCATTTGGACCATCACAGTTTTCCAGACTGAATGAAAGATCTCTGAGAACTCCAAGGTCACTTGGACAGAGCTCTGCTCATCTCCCCTCTGCCCACACGTTATTGTCTGGCTGCAGAGCTCCTATGAACACTGGATTTAGAAAAAGAAGAGGGAGTGAGCCAAGAGTGTTAAAATTGAGCGATGGAAGGAAAGCCTGTAAAGATTTTCCCAAGTTTACACTGATTTTTCCATGGAAATGAGAAAATGTTGCATTTGTGAAAAGAACTGGAGTTCTTTTTTCAGAAAAGCCAAAGCTCTGTACGGCATGGCCTTGGTCCTCTTCCTGCAATTCCCAAGCAGTGGAGTGCCCAAGGACTGCACACACCTTGATACCACAGAGAGGCAGTTGCAGCTATCCAGTATTCTCCTGTATGTGATGAATCTTCCATTCTGCCAATTCACCCCTAGCCACAGAGCACCACCACCAAAACCTGACACTGTCAGGAACCTACACAGCAACCACCCACTTCCCAAAATATATTCCAGCCCAAAGTAACCACAACGATCGCTCCGAACTTCCCCTGGTGAAAAAACAGCTGTGGAAAAGATCAATGAAGCAAAAATTGTCACAGATGAGAAGATTCTTGTTCTGCTTTGTGAAGGTGGAGAAACAAGCCTGGTTAGCCCAGAGCTTTATGTATTCCTCATCCCATAAGAGAAGGATAAAGGAACAGCATGGGCAGGTATCTGCATGATGCCTGTGCATTTTGACAGTCTAGTGGTTAAGGGGAAGGGTCTCAGTTCTAGAGGTCTTGGCTCAGTTCATCAGTTTGATGCCCTCACAACAGGAAAAATCCCTGTTTTATGGATAAAAATGCAGGATAATCTGGGGAGGGCCATGGGAGCAGCCAGGAGGTAAAAGCAATCACAGTGCTGGAGTGATACTCCAAACACACCAAAGCCTCTTCAAGTAATGGCTCAGAACCAGAAGTGCTCCAAGGGAGCCTCCTGCCACCCCCTGACCTGCAGGGCCCCCAGGGGCCTGAGAGAGGCTCCTGCTTCTGGAGAGCTATTTGCAGTACCATGAGGGACACCGAACTGTTTATGAAGCAAAACATGGCAAGCTGCCTGTTTTGTCAGAAATCACATTTAGTTTATAGGTCATGGTAACAAACTAGGAAAAAACAATGTAAGGAGGTAAAACATGCTGAAAACATTTTTGTTTGCAGTCCACAGAGTTGAAAAAAAACCAAATTTGGGGAATTCTACAGTATGTTAATGCTGATGGAAGAAAGACTGAGTGTGACATGGTAGGACAGGTTGCTCAGAGAAAAGGCAGGCTGCAAAGGATGTGAGGTTTCCAAAATAACATGCAAAACCACACACAGGATTTCAAATTCACTCCTGCTACACACAGTGGCTGTCCTCCTTCTGCTGTATTCCCCACCACATGCTTGGGTACACCAGGCTGGTTACACAAATTTACAACCCATCCCACCTCTGGGGTGGGAAGCACACCCCCAGAAATCCCCTTTTTTTTTTTTTTTGCCTTAGCAAAAACAGCAAAAGACAGAAAACTCAAATCTTCTCCCACTAAAGCTGCTTTGCTGTTTGCTGACTAGGAGTGGCTGTGAGAGCTCCCTGGAGATGTGACTGACCACTTCAGCCCTGCTGACACTGACACACAGTGGCACAGGCATCAATCCTAGGAAAAGGCCAAGCTCACCAGACCCTTGAGTTTGGACTGCCTGCACCTCCAGCCCAGAGCCAAGCAAGGCCTTCCAAGTACACAGCACAAAGCAAATTGTGTGGCCTCATAAGGAAAGTTTCAAACCCCAGCGTTTTCATTCACTGCTGATCTTGTCTCTGTACCATGAGAAGCCAAATCCATCCTGTGCCTGTGCCATCAGGCCCATTTTGCTGCTCTAACTAGTTGGGAAGATAATCTCAGCAGGCTAGCACAGAGCTCAGCTCTGAAGCACCCACCTCCCCTGAGAGTCCTTCGTAAGAGGCCACCTCATCCCCTGATTGGCACAGGACACCTGAAAGGCAGCTTTTTCCTGATGAATTTAAGTCACCCCTCACAGCTCTAGGGCATTTATACAATGTCACTGCTGACACCCCCAGACTGGGCTTCCACTACTCAAGCCCCTACCCTGATGCTATGGAGCCATTTGTGGCCACCCCAACAGCTCCCACCACCACTGTCCCAAAGCAGGGATGGCAGTGCTGGGGCAGCACAGGCACACAAAAGAGGGGAGCCCTGTCAAATCTGCAGGCAGGGAACAGCCTGGAACCACCAAAGTTCTGGTGCAGTGATGTGGTCAGTAACACTGTACTTACAGTGGTTATAGCCCATCCAACTCTGGGGTGGGAAGCACATCCCTAAAACTTCCTCTTAGCACAAAAAAACTCAACCTTCTCAATCTTCTTCTGAAGGGTGCAAGGTGTGTAACACATCAGAGACACAACAGAGCCACAAGAACATCAAACCCTGCGTAACAGGCATTGGTCTTGCTGCAAACAGGGAAAGGACAATTCCAGGGGTAAACCCTTGATGTCATCAGGCAAGTGAGCCCTTGATGTCATCAGGAGGATGGGCAGCCCTTGGGGGAAACCTCGCAGCTCCCCAGCCCTGGTGGAAAACTGCTGTCTGGCATCTCTTTGGTGAGGAGCTGGTGGGCAGCACACCAGTGAGTCAGAGCTATCCCACTTCTAACTGCACATGACTCATCCCAGCTTCGCTGCAAAGGCACCACGGAGTCTGACTAAACCATCAAAATCTGTGTATACATAATTTTTAAATACATATACACCCCCACCCATGTACGTGCACACACAGACGTGCGCGTGCACAGACACACCAAGCGATTTCTTCTTTTTTCCATGCACAAGTGAGAGAAACTAAACGCTCTGGAATTAATAAATAACTACGAACAACCAAGCTCCTGGGCTACAGGAAGAGCTCTTCTCCCCACGTGGCTCCTTAATTCCCTGAGGCTCCGAGCTGTGCTCCGAGCCCACAAGGACTCCCCCGTTTCTGGCACGAGACCGCGTGGCACAGCTCGCAGGGTGGGACGGCCACCACAAGGTTCCCTCTCCTCCGCACGGGGTGAGGGGGACACCTCCTCATGGGAGGGGGGAACGCCTGGAGGGAGGGAGGGAGGAACCTGGCTGTTCCTCAGTGAGTGTGTGCACACTGCAGCGCAGAGGAGACTCCGGCAGGGCGCCGGGCGGGCGCTCAGCCCGTGTACTGCTGCTGGTAGCGCAGGTTGAGCTCCCGCAGCTCCCGCTCCCGCACGCGCCGCGACTTGTTGGATCTGGTGGAGCGGCTGGAGCGGGTGGACTGCGCTGACTTGGTGCTCTGGCAGCGGGAGGACGCTCTCTTGAGAAGGTTTTGTGAGATGGAACGGTGCAGGTTCTTCATGGAGGAGGAGGCTGCCATGCTGACCACCCACGGGTGCTTCAGGGCCTGAAGGGCCGTCATCCTGTCACTGGGGTCCACCGTCAGCAGGCGGTCGATGAAATCCTTGGCCAGGTTGGACACGCTGGGCCAGGGCTGAAACACAAAAGAGATGGTTGGAATGAAACATCCCAGCACAGCTTTGCTGATTAATTAATTATTCTTATCTCTGCAAGGTGCTTTGCTTCCCTTCTCTCTTTTATCCTCAAATCTTCCATGCTGTAACTGGCAGTTTCTGCCCAAGGAGAATGAGACACAACTACTTCACGTTAGGGGAAGAGGCTGAATTTGTGGAAACTATCTGCAGGTACCCAAGTGCAAAGTAGATCCTCCAGCAGCTGGGCTCAGGCACTCAGTAGCTCACCCTATGGCCTGCAGACACTTATACACCCATGTGCACACACTCAGGGGTCTCAGTCAGCCCCCAGATCCAACTATCTCTCAGTCAGTGGCTGGGACTTCCCTGGTCCATCTGGTACCCAGATCTTCCTGGAGTGTTGTCCTTGTCCTTAGAGACACACAGTCATGGACACCCCCAGCTTCCAGGCCCTTTCCCCCCTGTCCATCTCCATGTTCACACCCTCAGTCACACACCCACCCACATGCCTGTGCCTGCTCCAGTTGCTGCATCACGACACACACACACACCTCTGTCCTGCTCCAGCTGCTGGTCCTTCCTACTTCACCTTATATCACCTTCCAAAATCCTACAGTAATTGCATCTCACTGAAGACCCTCCCCTGTCCAAGTGTCTTCTATCCAACAAAGCCATCACTGCAGGAATAGGAGCTCACAGACGATGGATTCTGACACCAGACCCTCAGGGCTCTTCTGACTCTTCATCTCAAGGTACACATCTAGGGGGGAAGCACTGACCTCTGCACTGATCCTGGAACCAAAACTAGGCAGAATTTTCTGCTGTGGAACATGGTCTCACTCCCACATGGAAATTTAGATGTTGCTACTGGCTAACCCTGGAACAGCAGCTCAACCCAGCTGGAAACAACCCCACAAAATGTTCTAAATATACAGAAATGTTAAATATAAGAAATTTTCAATAATGTTTACCATGGAAAGAGGAAGGAATTTGTTTTACAATATGCTAGTTTTAAAGAAACAAGCCCAAAATAATTAATCAGTCCTATAATAAATATCCTCCCAGCACACCCAAGAAAGGTCATAACAACTTATGAGTCAAACACCTACAGCCACAAATGCTGAATTGTTTAATTTCTGACAAAATACTGTATTTGCACTAAGGTGGGAAGTGAGAACATTTCCTTCAGCATGAGGTGAAGGCTGGGCTGTGGATATGGACAAAGCTGGGAAGAAAAATGTGAAAATGTGAAAAATGTGAAAAATGTGAAAAATGTGAAATCCACTGTAAGGGTAAAGAGGAGGAGGCAGCACGGCCAGCAGAAAACCCCAAGTGGTGAATGGAGCCAGGCAAGAGCAGGTTTCTGCCATCACTGGGTATTTTGGGGGTCTCACCTGTCCTGAAACCACCTATACTGACTTTTTCAAGTCTGTGGAGATCACATCCCAAGCTGCATTAAGAAAAAGCCTGAGCAGATTGCTGCAATGAAGACTTCCATATAACAATGGTGACATACATGTAACTGAGTAGACCCACCCCTGTCTAGTTAAAAAAGCAAAAGTCTGCTATTCTGTGTCTCTCATTCTTCTCTTCATTGGGTGAGGAAGAAAAGCACCCAGCTATTTTAAAATTCAGGGTTTACTGACTGTACATCCAGAAATAATGCCCTTTTCTTGTGCAAAAGGCCTAAAAAAGGTATGTCCTGAATTTTTGGAGGTTTGTAATTCATTGCTACAGAAAGCAATTTTCTTTTCAAAAGACTCAAGGCACCAGCAAGAGAACAGATCCCCAGGAGGAATTTTTAATGAAAAGGAGGATGGTGTAAGAGTTACAGCACTGCTCCCAGCCCACGGGCTGTCAGTGCACGGCCAGGGAAGGTGAACTTTGAACCTGAGGAATGGCTGTGAGGGGCATCAGGGTACCACAGTCTTGTTTTACAAGGACTAAAACAGCCTGGCTTACTCAGCTGAAATGGGATACATGGTCACTGCCACTAACTATGCAAGAGAAGAGACTGAAAATGATACTAACTACTTGATATAAAGAAAATACTGCTACGTGAATAAAAACCTGTAAGTGTTCCTGAACATATTCAGAATAGAAATGGAAATACTCAGTGCTCAGGGAGGAAGCACAGCCTTCTCCTGCAGATCAGATACCACTTCAGTGCTTGAAACAAAGTCAAAATCTGCTCCACTGTGCATTTCAAGAATTAAGTCCATTTACAAAAAAAAAAAAAAATTCTAAACATTCAAGCTTTTCTGTCATAGAATCATTAAAGCTGGAAAACACCTTGGAGATCATCAAGTCCAACCATTAACCCAGCACTGCTGTGTTTTCCCCAGGTGTCACATCCACAGGCCTTTTGAACACTTTCAGGGATGGTAATTCCACCACTGCCCTGGACAGCCTGTTCCAGTGTCTGGAACAGAAATACAATCATGCCAGCACCTCCATCCTCTCTTTTTTACCTAAATCCAAAGAAATGCAAGAGATGCTCTAATGAAAAGTATTTGAAAACTGGCACAAGAGGACTTGGAAATACATCTTCAGGACATGCAGGAGAACACTATTTTCTCTTCCAGGTGTAAGTAATTGCAGAAACCTGGAATTTGAGGCAACCCAGGAGCTATTTTGCTGTCCAAATGCATTTAAACTTCAGTCAAATGAGATTCTGAGGAGTGAAATGAGCCTCTAAACCCCAGGAACAATATTACTTCAATCTTTTCAAGCCTTATTAAAAAACGGCAAATGTGATGATTTGGAATTTGAAGAAATCTGTGAAGTCTGAGGGCCTTGGAACTGTGATACATAACTAGCCTAAACCTTGAGAGGCCTGTCCAGTTTAATGAATCCTAAAGAAGAATAAACTCCAAACAAAAGCACATTGGATTTCTCATTATTCCAATTACTCCAGTTTCGCCACAGATGTTGAATATGGAGTACCTGCAATTAGATTTTTCTTCTGGTCAGCAAACACAAATCGGTTTATTGATCTGTTTACACAGCTGGAGGTTTGATTTGCTGCACCACACACATCTTTCCTATTTCACTGAAGCTTTTTCTTTAGTAATACGTAAGGCTACATTCTACCAACGCAATTTGCAACCCCAGTCCCTGGAGAAATGCATCCACTCTCCAGAAAACCTGCATCAGTTGACAAAACAGCAGTTTTAAGTTTGCAAAATCCCATTAAGCCTCCAAATGAATACTGCAAGGCAGCAGCAGAGGGTTGTGTAGGAGCTGAGGAAGGCTGACACCGGTGTGACACTGGGAGGACATGAGTGCAGGACATGAAGTGTGCTCACATGACAGGACTGGAGCAATCCAGAAGAGATTCTGCCCATCTGCTTGCCTGAGGAGAGACAGAGAATGGCCTGGAAGGAAAATGCTCCCAGTCCAGTGGCCATGAAACGTTGCATCAGCTAAACTCTATTAGACAGCCTTGCCTTTAAATCTCAGTGCTGCAATGACAAATCCTGCTCTTCTGTGGCACAAAAATGAAGATAAGGCACCCATACTTGCATTTCTGTTTCTCTAGAAAGTAATTTCAAATGTGATGCAGTTTGAGTACAACTTCTGCTCCCTTTGTTAGATGATGTTCCTTCAGAAAGTTCCTGGTGTCTTTCTGCAGAGAAGCACAGAATGGTTTGGGTTGACAAGGACCTTAAAGATCATCTAGCCCAAATCCCCTGCCATGGACAGGGACATCTTTCACTAGCCCAGGTTGCTCAGAGCCCCATCCAACCTGGCCTGAACACTTCCAGGGATGGGGCAGCCACAGCTTCTCTGGGCAGCCTCTGCCAAGGCCTCAGCACCTGCACATACCTTAAAATAAGGTTGAACAGCCCGATTTTGAGCTGAACCTCAGCAGTACCAGCTGAACAACAACAGAGACCTCCTAGAAGTGACCAGTTTTTCTAACAGCTGCAATCATGTCCCCTGTCTAGGATACCTGGTGCAGTATCTGCTTAAAAAATCTAATTTCTCATGAGACAATCCCTGGATACAGACTCATTTAACACTGGAGACTATTGTCTTAAGCTGGAGGGAGGACTAAACATCCTCTGGAAAGTAATGTCTGTAACTCTAGAATTTAGCACACTGACTAAAAACATGATCCAGCACAATTTAAAAAGAAAAAAAAAAAGTGGGGGAGGCAGAAGAGCTGCATAAAGCTACAGAGGGATCTTCTGGTTATTTGTGTGCAAATAAAAGAAAGAACAATCATCTGACTTCAAGCTCTGCTATTTCTACCTAAGTTACATGTTGTTTTCTGGAGAAGAAAGACAATGTTTATGAGGAAGGTGAAGGAAAGGCCTGGATCTCCCTTGCCAGTCAGTCTATACAAAAACATGAAGCACAAAGCATGTTATTACAGCTGCAAAAGATGGCTCTTAGGCCAAAAGTACTGTATCCCAGTCCCACTGATTCCTAGGATGAGTCTGACTGAGCACTGCAGAAGCCTCAAAGCACAAAGAGACTGAGGAATCCTACAGCAGCACGTGGGTTCCTGCAAGGTTCTCCTACAGAAAACCTTCAGATAGTTACTTTGAAGTTTCACAAGATAAAATAGATTTATTGGGAATAAGCCTGCCCCAACAAATGCATCCACTTGGTCAGAGGGAAGAGCCTTCACATCATGCCCTTATCTCCACTAGCAGCAACGCTCCACATCACAGGAGATGAACAAATTTCTGCCGTCATTCCCATCTGATGCTGCACTCCCCCATCGTGCCAGCACAGATAGTTTGGCTTGTGCAACCAAAGTGAGCCAAACTGGGGAGATTAATTTCTGTCAATTTTTCAGCTGGGGTTTTCAGCCCAGCCATTCCTTGGCATGAGTCACCAGATGGCTGCAGAAGTAGCTACATCAACCCAAGAGAATGACTGGAACGGAGTCCAGAATTAGCAGCACTTCAACCAAGTATGAAACCCATCCCACAGCCTGTCTTACAGCCTCAATGACAATGGGAGAGATTCCCATGGTGGACACTTTTGCTCTGGTCCCTCAGGAATGCCAGCTGCTGATTCTGAGGGTGCACCAGCATTCCCTACAAAAGCACCTCCTGGACTTCTAAGCTGCATTAAACACAGGGTGCTTCACCCATCTGCAACTCCAGCCCTGCTAGGTAACAAACTCAGGGGAAAGCAGCCTCCTTCACAATGCCTTAAAGAGCTCTCAAGTGTGTTATGCTTTATTCAGACTTAGGCTCTGAGGCTGGAGGAGGAGGAGAAGAAAGAGATCCTCCTCTGAGTGTCACTTAGGCTGGGCGATTGCGTGCAGCGCTCTGCTGTGTGCCATTAAATCCCTCCACCACCCCTGCTTGTTATTCACATCAGCATAAAAGCTATTGAGGCACCGGCCATGCCGGCATGCGGGGAACAAACAAGGAGCTGTTCTCTGCTTTGAACAACCAACCCACCTCCTCTCCCTGCCGCTGATGCGAGCACGGACACCGTGAGCGCCACGGAGAGCTCCCAACACGTGTTGGAAACAAACCCTGACCCTGCACATCTCCTCACTCAACTGCACGGACCCTGGCAGGGGTGGGAGCCAGCACTTCAGAGGCAAAACAGCTTTCTTTTGATCTGCTGATCAAAATGAGCACATTTTGGATACCAGAACAGAGTCCCTGAATTTTATTCTCTCTGCAACAGGAGCTGCTGTAAAGTAGTCACCAAAGCCTGCACTGCAAACAAGTTAATGACTTCAATTTATTTTCTTTACAAACATGACTCAATCTAACATACACCTGTGGTGCTGAAGGCAGGGGCACATCTCTCCAGCTTCTGTCATTATTCAGAATAGCTGCACCTTAAAATTCTGATGTTTCTGGTGGCAGACAAGTGACATGCCGTTAGTTTTGAGAAGGAAATTACCTGGACTTGATGCTCTAAGAGGTCTTTTCCAAACTTAATGATTCTAAGAAGGTCCCCAAGAACTCTCTTCATTGCATTACCCATTTATGCATGTGCAGCGGTTTTGTCTAATTTAGGAGATTCCCACATGACATCAGAAAGCAAGAAATGTCAACTCAAAAGGAGCAGGTTGGGGACTGCAACTGTGGCACATGACATGGCAAACCAGCCTAGGGCTGTGCTGGGGCTCCAATAACACCAGGTTTGCACCATCCCAGGCATCGTTCAGCCCCCAAACAACTACAACAAGGTGATCAAAACCAACTGGTTCCAAAGAGCTGGAACAAAAAGTTTCCAGCGAAAAGATGAAATGTGCTAAAGTCTGCGCAGGGCAGATTCCCAAGCATTCAGCATTAATTTGTTGATGTGGGGAGGAGGAATAAAGGAAGGATGAAAGAGGAAAATACAACAGCCCTTTAATAATCCAGAGCATTATAAGTATGCACAGCCATCTGGTGCGGTGAACTTCTATAACCCAGCTTTTCGAATGGAAATAGCCAGCCCATTTTCCCTGGACAGGCACTGAGTATTCAGCTGGAATCATGCACCAAAATTACAGCAGATACAAAAACAATACACACAAAGCTTTTCTCTCCAGCCAGGGTAGCTCTTCTAAGTGCAATGCTTAGGGAGTAGCTGTTAAAATAGGGTAATACCACATTTCAGCTTGGATCGCTTTACGTCTCTTAAAAATGTGTCAGCAAGTTACAGCTGCACACAGGGGACTTTAACCACTGCCCTGACTGAAAAATTGTCTATTAAGGAAGCTCAGGGTTAAGAGACCTGGACTTGGAAGGATGCAGGTGAAAAAATGAGATCACCAAGTATACAGTGCTGGAGATTGCCGTGAAAATTGAATGAGTCTGAAATTTCCAAAGGTATTGCTACAGCACCACCTCACAGCAGTATTTGCAGTAACTAAACTGGAAAATACCTTCCCCAGACTGTTCCTAACATCTGGGTATCCTGACATCTTCAATGCTTTTATTATCAAGAAACTAAAATTTGAGCTGAATGATGTTCTCTCACTCTGAACTATTACCCCAAGAGAGTATTGGCTGTGAACTGGAGCTGAAGTCAATACGTGTTTCTACGTACAAACTCAGAGTAAGAGTTTAATTAAGAAATGGAGGTTCCTGACAGGGAGGAGAGATCTTCCCCAGGGAGGAAGAATATCTTTCATCACGCTGATTAGTGCAGTGGTGGAGGGATGAACAGATAAGCTTATAACCTCCCACATACACACAAACCCCTCCTGCAAGCTCCAAGCTGTCGGTGCACAAGCCCTGGGCGCTTGCGAGGGAATGAACAAGGGAGAGTAAATCCTAAGACATTCTTAGCTGACAGTCCAAGCCTGTCCTGCTCCCCAGCTGGCACCAGCTCTCCTCTGCTGCTCTGGACAGCTCCTTTAACCCCCTAGAGCACAGAGATGAATCATAGAATCATAAAATATCCTGAGCTGGAAGGGACCTACAAGGAGGAAGATGAGGAGCTGTGCTGCAAACACCAGCAATGTCCAAGCCCCAGCTGCCCCACTGGCTTGACTCTTTTTTCTCCCTTATAGTCACTCTTTCAGTTTTAACCAGAATCCAACCCTGTCATAGTTTCAGAGGAGGTGCAATGACGCCTCTTTCATCTGAGCATTTCCTGAGAGCCCAGGTTTAGCACTTCCCAAATTAGGCCAGTGTGGCCCAATGCCATTCCTGGTTTTCTCTCAGAAAGCACTGTTTTGGGTAGGCAAGGTGGATAGAACCCATTTTAAAGTAAACAAAACATCAGGAGACACTCTCAGTAGGCTTGCTAGGTTTACCACAATTCAGTCCTGGGTCACTGGTTTATAACTGCCTTTCCTAGCACTATTTGGGATATTTTTGTTAGAATTCAGAGGAGGGTAACTGTTCTAGATCCCATTCCAACACATTTCTCTGTATTTTCTTCTCAAATTTCTTTCAGCATCCCAGCTATTCAGTGATGGAGACAGAGATCCTGCTGAAAAACAAAGTATGTCATTGACAATGCACCAAACTGCACATACACAAGAAGGAAACAGGACAAACTAAAAATTCCTAATGTAACACATTCCCAATTCTGTAGCTTATAATCTTATACCAACGTGATCTTTTTCCCTGTTAAAATCCTACCCTGTTCTTATCTACATTGTTGGGGTATTTCTCTTTCCAAAAGCAGACCAAAACATTTCAGGTTTCTATGTGGAATCGTACTACCTACTGTTGATCCTCACCATTCCCAGGTTCAAAAAGACTGTGGAGAAGATCCAGGTGAGAGCTGCCAAGACAGCCAGGGGTCCTTGACACATGGCCTTCAAGAAGGGCTGAAAGGAGCTGGACTTGTTCAGTCTGACAAAGAGAAGACTAAGGGCAATCTAATAACATACTACACTTATTTAAAAGTATTTACAAGGATTACAGAGCCACCCAACAGGTCCAAAAAGAGGCAACAGGGAGAAGCCTTGGAAGGTCTGTATCAGGAAATAGCAAGGGAAGGGTGGTGCAGCCCTGGAAAAGGTCACCAGGGAGGTGGAGGACCTTCATCCCTGAAACCCTTCAAGACTCAGGAAGACAAAGTCACAGCCAACATGACCTAGTGCTGGCAACACTCCTGTCTCAAGCTGAATGGGATTACAGCTCTCCAAAGGTCTCCTGTAACCAAAGTTTCTATTACTCAAGTGCTTCTCTCCTTCCTGCCCCCAGCCAGCACTGTCATATCCCCTCCAGAGCAGCAGCACATCCCTCCTTCCAACACATATCCCTGCCCAGGCTCCATCCCACACACTTAACAGGGTCAAGTGTGCCATGAATGCTTCAGAAATAAACATGTGCTGATCAGCTTCACGTAAATTTGGACTGATATTCAGTTACCCTTCCTGCAGGAAGGATGTGCTTTAGTTCTCTCTCCTACTGAGCCCCTGACTTTATAAAATTCATAGCAACTTTGAATTCTTCACATTGCTCAAACTGGGTTGACACTGACCTCAGAATTTAAACAGTTAATTCTTGAAGACTGAAAGACAGACAGCACAGTTCCATAAACTTTGCTTCTTTGGGAAATCAGGGCGAAGGCAGGGCTGCAACAGACACCCAAAGATCATCCAATCCATCCCGTGGTCCCCCAAGGATCCACCACAGATGCATCACTCCTGACAGATGACTGCCTCGCTTGTTCTGCAACACAGCTTCGGAAATCCTCTGGGTAAACATTTTTTGGAGTGGGAGACACCAGTTTTGTAAAAAGTTCAGTGTGAATCTTTCTAAGTGCCATTTAAGGCCCTTGTTTGACATAATCTGGAAAAGAAATTATTCCTCTTCCTCTCTGAAGCAGCCTTTTACATATTTGCAAACTGCTATGACAACACGTTCCCTAGGCCAAACAGCCAAAAATGTTTTAGTCTGCCAGAGACCGTGGTTTTTTGACTCAATTGTTTTTGTTGATCTTCTGTCAAGTCTCTGCACTTGGCCTGTGGTGTTTTTGAAGTCTGCTGCCCAGAAGTGTCAGAGCTTCAGCTTGGCATCTGCAGCAGCCACTAAACACAGCAGAATCACACCACATGCTGCCTTTCTGTTCATACACCTCAGTACATTCACCTTTTCCCACAAGTATGATACTGCTCTCACATAATAGTTTGTGATTCATAGACACATCCTGTTCTGAGAAGCCAACACCTCCTAATTTTCTGTTCTTCACCTAATTTTGTGCACTAACTTACTCTCACTTAAAAAAAAACCAAACCTACACCTGCTACTGAATTGCTCAAAGTTGATAAGGCTATCTGGAACTCAATGTCCTTTGCAGCCCTTCCAACTCAATGTCATCTGCAAATACAATGAACAATACAACACAAATACATACCTGCACTTCCCTCACCTGGGTTGGTCATTAACCCCCAAATACCTCTGGACCTTCAGCCATTTCTAGAGAACCACCACCACTACCATGTTCCACTCTGTTAATGAGCTACCAGTGAGTAAATGTCACTTTTAACACAACAGGTTTGGGGAAATACAAGATTTGGTCCCCAGGCTCTCTCTGCTTCACAGTTCATTTCCAAAAAGGAACTTTTCAGAAACCATGAAACGCTTTCATGAAATAGCTGAAGATCTCTCAAATGTCAGATCCATCCTTGCCAAGTTCCAGTGCCAAACACTGGAGGTATGGGAACTCCTATAATTTTGGAAGACGACTTTGCCATGAAATTATTTTACATTCTCAGCCAAGTGTCAAGTTTTCCTTAGTTGTGCAGTATCAGCCTCTTGAGCAAAACAGTAGCTGAAGAATGCCACCAAGAATTCCTGAAGCTTGTAAAGCTAAAAGCAAATAAAAAAATATGAAGGACTAAGTGTAGAGAAGTAAGAAACTGTAACCCAGGCACTCCTATCAGCACTGACAAAACAGTATATAAAGTCTTCTGAGTCATTCCAGCTGTAATGAGAAACCTTTCTCACAAGTGAGCCCCATAACCATTCTCAAAATGATCAGACTATTAAAAAGTTTCTTAGAAATTCCTCTTCAGACACAGACAAAGATAGGAAACACACAAATACTTTTATCAGAAAGCGCAGTTCTACCTTTTATGAGATATAAAACCAGACTCTTTGGATAATCACTTGAAGTGCCTGAAGTACTGGTGCACTGGATGTGTAGGGAGTACCATGATTATGGAAGTTCATGAGCTGTAGACACACAGCCAGGCACGGGCCCACAGCAGCACTTCAGGGAACCCTGCAGGAACAGCAGGTATCTCTTAACAGCCACCTCCAGAACGTTCTGCCTCTCCTTGACTTGTGTGAACGGCTCTCATGTCACCAATCAACACTAATCTGGTGCATTAGTAAAAGCTCAGTTTTCAGGAAAATCTATAAAAACATCCATTTGAAATAACAAAGGTATTGGAAAACATGCCTGGTTTTTCTACCTTGTCACTCACTTGGGGCAGCAGGGGGCAAAGCAGAGGGGTGGTGAGACCAGAGAGAGGAGGAGCAGCTCATGCTCCAAATTGTCAGTTTGAACCACCCCTCCCAGCTCCAAACAACTAATCCAGTTCCCTCTGTCTACAGCCTCAACTCTGCAATTGCAATCTTGTCAGATTTAGGGATTTCAAGGATTAGGTAAAGAGACTGCCAAGAAAACCTCTAGGCTTAGGAAGCACCTTTTCAGCCCTCTGGCTCAACAGGAACAGAAATTCCCCAAAACAGTTTCTGCAGTTAAAAAGAGATTTCAACTATGTGATATTAAAACCTTGACTTCCTACCTATGCCAAGCACGCTGCTTAACTCCTCCTTCATCACATCCCAGGGCAGGAGGATACTGCAAATGCTAGGGAAGTCCCAAATTCGGGTCAGAGGAAATCTGAAACACCTTTCCACTCCAGATTGTTCCAAATGTATCAGGTTCAATTGCCTCTCTCTAAGGCAGGGTCAGTTACAGGCCACAGAGTGATTTGCAGCAAGGTACATGCTCACAGCCCTCCCCACAGAGCTCAGTTTTGATTAAACAAAAGTGGCTTTTAATCTGCAGCAGGGGCAGCAGCTGGAACTACAGCCAGGTGCCAGCTCTGCAAAAACTCAAAGCCTCAGCCTGGGGCTTAGAAAAGAGTTAGGAAGATGCTGTAATTTTCTCCAGAGTGCAACTTTTACAGCTCCACCCTGAAAGCTCACTTTAAAAATGTTTTATAGGTGCCAGCCAGCCCTCCCTGTGCCCCTAGAGCTGCAATGCTGTCCTGGTGTTGTACTTCCATACAATCATCTGGAGCCTCAGGTCCTCAGCAGAGCAGGTCCAGGAAATCCAGCTGAAGCAGTGCAAGATGTTACCCCAATCCACTCACCCCACAACCTGTGATAAACTCCCATGTGTGCCAGAATTAACACGTATCCTCACTCTCTGAACCTTGGTCCTAAGTCAATGAGCATGCAATAGCATGGCTTGCCTCAAAATACACCTCCACTAAGGTATCAGAAAAAACAACACATCTGAGCCACAGTTGGAAAACCAAGGATTCAATCAGCGAAAGGCAAAAGAGGAAACAGCCTAGGCTATTTTTAGGCAAATGTAAAGGAGTCAAAGACACCAATAGTATGTGACAGTTCAAATCCTTTCTGTTAATAATGTGTATTCTGTACAGAGGCAGTGTAATATTCTTTTTCTACTCCACCAATGTCCCTTTATCCCTACATCCTTAATACTGCAGAAATACTACTCCACCATTAACAGGATTTCATAGGGCCCCCAGATGAAGGAATGAAAATACATGTCAAATCACAGCACTATTGTAAATCCCTTCCCCCCAGATGTGGCTCTTGCCTTCCTCCATCCTTATATTACGTGCCATACATTCCCCAAACCCAGACTTTCACCCCAAAAATCTTAATCAAAATACTCAGCCGCTGTCCCTCACTCTGCCTTGAACATGCAGGTACTACATGTACCTACATGCATGGTATGGACAGCAGCCCTAAGGAAAAAGGGCTGTGAAAGAAATCATTGGGAAAAACCCCACATTCCTCTTCCCCATGGAGATTCCTTCCCTGCTTTCTTTGTTTCTAGAGGCTTTGAGGCTTAGACAGAGCTCCCACCCTGTCCTGATGACACACACAATTCTGTGAAATATAAACTGTTAACACTGAGTGTTGCAGACTGCAGCAGTATGGAAATGGCAGATGCAGGCAGAGAAAGATGATCCCTCTCCTTGCTTCCCCTGCCCTAGCACTGGGGGTTCTCTTCACTGTTGTGTTGCAACATAAACTGAAGTACACAGTAAAAAGGCAAAAGGAGGGATTTTGAAAAAGGTCCTTGTGACACCAATTCCACTGGAGGAAACAACCTTCAAAAAGAATCTTAAGATGCAGCCAGAGCAAGGGGGACTTGATTTTCAAATGCATGCATTGGTTTCAAAGCCCTTTCACTGGAAAAGGTGTTTCTTTACCTGTAAAGTGCTTACCAATGCAGCATGCTGAGTTTTTGCAGGAGCATGGTCACTGATACATGCAGGAGGACGGAGGATTTCCCAGGTTTTAATTGAGGTTATTACATTTCCAAATATGTCCCTTCCTGCAGAGGGAGAGATCTGGACAAACACTTCAGCTCTTGGAGACTGAGCAACATAAACACACCTATCCTCACACCCACTGAGCTGGTGCATTAAAAGAAAAGAAAGAGCAGAAGCCAAGAAAAGTCCATTTATTGGGCTGGCTTCAGTGTTCTGTGCCTGGCTTGGAGAAGAGCTTTCATCCTGTTCAAGTGCTCCAACTCTTCAAAGGAGAGCAGAGTGCCCTTTTCAGCAGAGCCCTGTGACTGCAGCTCGCCAACACTCCTGTTGTTCTACTTCAAAATCACCACTTTCACACAGCCATGTGAAATGCAAAAGCACATTCCTCTGTAAATTGATGGGTTTTTACTTCTTCCAGGCAAAGGGCTCAACAATTTATATAAAAAACAATTCTTCCCTACATGGGAAAAAAAAGCCAGCTCTAGTTTTTAGGAAAAAAATGTCTGCATTACTCTAAGACCAGGACTATTGTAAAACACTTCTACCATCTAATGTGGCTCACAGTAAAAACAGCATCTGTTCTAAGCAAAAAGCTTCCCCCAAGAAGGCTAAAACGTGGTCCAAGAGACTTGTATGCTCATGCCAGTAAGTACTGCAAATGTGTTTTAAAATCTTGCCTTCAGCTGCCCTGTCCCTGTTTTCCTTGTTACACTATATTCAACAGCTCAGGCCACTCAAACTCCAGGGAAAAGAATGGAAAATTGGCCACCCTGCTGCTTTGAAATCTCTCTTCTGGCACAGACATCAGAGGCCAAGGTGATGACTGGCCAGCAAAAGCATCTAATGGGTCTAAAGACCATCTTGGCACAGCCATGGAGGGCAACACCACGTGTCAGTGTGGCCTTCTGGGGACCCCACAAGGGAGGGGTCCTGCTGCGCCCAGACCCCCCCAGGCACTGGGCCAGGGGAGAACTTCCAGAAGAATCAGGTGGCTTTGCACTGAGCTCCTCTTAGAGCAAAGAACAGCTCTACACTTTGCAGAGTTAAATCTTCAATAAAGGGGGCACCTACCAGCTTTTCTGGCCTTTTGTACTTATGGGACTTTATCTCCTGCATTTAAAAAAAAATATATAAGGGGGCATTAGAGGGCAGTGGTGCTTCTCTGTTCCTGGCTGTATTTTAAACTAGCTTTGAATGTTTTCCCAAAGACTTGCTCCAGTCCAAATTCAGGGAAGCCAGTCTGCCTTACTGACCATCTTAAACAGGAGATGTACCAAAAGATCACCAGAGTTTTCCCTCTTTCAGGGCAGTTGCTACCCTTTAACCAATTTAATTAGCACATAACACATTACACAAAACTTAATGATCTGTAACGTTAAAGGTATGAACTACAGAAAAACAACCTGGACATATTTCTGGGGCAAACTAAGTATAAAACAGAAAATAAAGCTAAATTAGTATGAAATAATTGATTTTGTTCTAAACTGGTATATTTTGATAAAGTGGTTGTACTTTTACCATCAAAACAACAAAAGACTGATTTTTTTTTAAATTACATAGACATATGTAATTCATTTTAAGTGATCAAAAGTACAAACATGCAGGAATCACTGCAGGACTGGCAGCCAGCCAAACCTGCCACAGCATCAATGCAAAACTTATTGCATTGCCAAACTTATGTACAAAACCTCATCCAAAGTTTCAGAATGCTTGTCCTATACTGACTGAATTCTCCTGAAAGTGATAAGGATTATGGAGAGATTTTCTCTGATATGCAAGTATAATTTTTTCCCTAATAGGAGACCAGTTTCTACAGTAAAATACAAGTATGCAGAACAGAAAGTTGAGTTGCCACTATACATTTCCATCTGCAACTTTATGGGGAAGGAGGTTACCAAGAATAATTACAGTTTCTTTTTGTTGCTTGTGCCTCTTTTATAATATTAAGTTCGTCATTTGATAGGAAATCCAACCACAGCCATCATAATTCATAATACAATGACTGATCAGTCCCTCTGGGGCGGGATGGGCGATTCAGCAACCAGCTCCCAACTGAGTCACAAGCAGTCTGGGTTCAAGCTCCACCACATTCTCTCTCAAAACGCTGAATAAATGCAGGAAATTAATACTAAAATTTGACAAGCCTGTCACCTGTCTCCTCCACTGTGTGTCACAAGGGATTACAAGTCCTACAGAGTCTTTTAAGCAGCCCCCACAATGAGGACAATTACAAAGATACTTTGGAAACGCTCTGCAGACGTGCTTGGGTAAGGACTCATCCTGTAAGCACGCATCAGCTGCCTTGGAATGGCTTTATTTTTATCTTGCTTTCTGCCAAGTAGCACAGGTAGTTTGTTTGCTAATGCACTGCCGTGCTTCCTGCTTCTGCTATCAGCTGCAGGCAGGAAAAACTGCTTGGGGAGAAAGTGGTTTATCTTTTTACTCACACAGACTGAGTTCGTTGTTATGGGAACACCATTCATGCTACTCATCCAGAGTAACTTGGTTTTCCTGTAACTAAGGGCATTCTTCCAGCATGAATCTGTCCATACAGGATCTGCAGAGTTTACTCAACACCTGCATTTAACTTGGTACTTTAAACTCCAAGTTAGGGCAGAAGATCATTACGATTTTGAATGTTCAAGGAGAGAAAAGTAGAAATGCAATGCACATACAATTTGCAAGTCAGGCTTCTCCTCTGACCTCTGGTCATTCTCTCCATCAATTCCATGAATTTGTCTTCCATGAATTTGTCCAGTTGCTCTTCAAACTCAGGTAAACTTCCAAGGTCCACAGCCCTTGTTTTCACCCTCTGAATAGTCTGTATCATCAGAGACTGTGCAGGTTTGTTGGGGGACTTTTTGTTAGGGAACTTTCTCCTCCTGGCTTTTAGGCAGAACGGAATTAGACCCTTCAATCTTCACTGGTTTTGTCCTTCCCTATGGAACTGACCACGTATTTCACATCTGTGCTGATCAGCAAATTGCTGATCCATGAGAAGGCCACTGTCACAATACAGCTGCAACGTTCCTTCAAGAGATTTTGGTGAGGATTTTTATCAAAAACCATTGGAAAATCTAAGTCACACAAAACCAGATCATCTCTCCACAGGCTGCTAAGTCTCTTGGAGAGCTCCTACAGACTTCCAATGCCCAACTTCCTTCATGTATCAAACATGTCTATCCTATCAATGCAGCCACTAGCATCATTATTTAGAACAAGCTTTTTTGGTTATTTGATTAAGACATGTTCCCACAGCAGCACACACCAACCTCACCCACTGTGAGCATACCACAAAAAGCTGATTCTGTTCTATGAATAGGAGAACAGCCCATGAGAGAAATGATTTGTCCAGATCAGGTATCAAAATCAGAACAATCCATACACCTTAGCTCAGTTTCCCAATTTAACCATAGCATACATTATCTTCCACTTATTCCATTTTTTTATTCCACTTATTCCATCAATTTTCCCAGGTGTGTAAAGCAACATAAAAGTACTGGTATTCAACAGAAGGAGAAGCTTTGAAATAGAACCAGAGCAAGCCTGTCCTAGCAGGATAATGATGGTCCAATCTTCAATTCTGCAGGTTCAAATTCAAAGGAAACTAAGAATGGAATTCCAGCTTTATTCCTCAGTCAACTTTTTAAGCTACAAAAAACTCCCAGAAATAAGTTTAACTCCAAGATTTCAATTAAAAATTAAATTAAATAATGACATCCAAATATTCTTTTTAGTAAGTTCTAACAAAACAAGTGAAAAAGAATGATTTTGCAGCACGGTACATTCAAAGCAGTGTCAATAACTCACCTAACCCTTATTAAGGGTTAGGTCAGGAAAAGGATTCTCAGGAAAAAAAGCACACCAAGTTACAAAGCCAGCTGTCCTTCCTTCCTCATCCTAGCCATTACTTGAAGCAGTTCAAAAAGTAGAGAAGGAGATACAAGAGATAATCAGAGCAGTGATGTCAGCAGCACCTGAATAACCTATTGTGGGAGACCTCTCCTATTGATCTACTAATGGCCTCTTCAAACAGACCTCACACTCCAGGAACAGGAGCCGGGGTAACAGGGTCCCAGTCAGAAAGCAATTACATTAGCTGGACTAGAGATCACTTGTTTTTCCAAGAAAATGGAGCTGCTTCTCAGGTCAGCGTGCATCTTGGCTTTTGTTCCTCTTTCAATGCAGCTTTGTCCCCTGTGCCCAGGTTTTGGGGTCAGACTTTTCAAAAAGCAGGACTCTGCACCGAGACTCAGGGCACTGCTGCTGCCTGCCGTGGTACAGCTTGAAGACAGCTCCCTCCTTCCCCACTGGAACTTGTCTGAGCCACACAGCTCCAGCTGTCAGCTCCGTAGTTCACAGGCTTCTTTCAACATTTCCTCTTCTGTCTCAGATCCTCAACTTTCAGATTACTGAGGAGAAAAGCAGCTGTTCCCATGAAACCTCTGCTCCTGCATCCATCCAAGACAGATGCTTCTGGCAATGCTCTTGACTATTCTACTCCTACTCCAAAGAAACCAGGACTTAGCTCCTGCCATTCCCGTTAGAGTCTGACAAACTTATCAATAGCCTCATTTCTGACATCTTCCCACTTCTTCCAGGGTAAAACAAAGGAAGAAGAGCCATTGTCTGTGAACATCAAAAACTCGGAAGCATTTAAGAACCCAGAAGATGGCTTTAAGAGCACTGGCAAAATTGTGGGAAACACAACAGACACTTTTAAACCTCTGGCTCGCTTTGTTTTCTCCTAGAATTTATTCACAAAATAAGCAGCCTCCTGCTCATTTTACTGCACCTCCTGCCAATACCTGCCTACAGTCAAGCACTGTGCAATTTAGGGGCACAGGCTTAATTACACTGGTAAATTAAAGCGTCCATTTTCCCTGGCTCTAGAGGAACAGAAAGCATCCAGGCAACAGACACAGACTGCTGGCTGACACATATTTGCTTTCCAAGCAGTAAAGCATCGACAGCTTTCCAAAAGAGCCACTCATGTCACACACAGTATCCATAACAGCCTCCTAAATTGTGTCATTTGTGGTGGCATAACAAGTAAAATGCCTCAGGCTTGTGCATTGACACTTTCAAAACAGAGAGTTTAATGCTTTTTCTGTGGCACATGTGCTACCTCTGCATGTACAACCAACAAGTCTCCAGTGGCCTAGTTGCAATTCACAACATTTCTCAAAATCAGCCCGTTCTGGCACAAGGACCAGTGGACATCAAAGTAAATTACCCCAGGGAACCTTCAAAACACTCAATTCACTCTGTCCAGATTGCCTATGGCTGCGCTGAGTTTGATCAGATCCCCGCCAAATGTTAATTTTTTTGGAGGAAGGGCCCTAGTCTGTTCACTCTTTCTTCAAACAGAAGCCAGGCCATGCCTTTGGTTATTCACATTACCTTTCTACACATGCTTTTCAGCTCTGTATTTTTATCCAGAGAACACAGACCTGCACTCAGTAGTCAAGGGCATGGCAAGGACATGACAATAGCAACACTCATCCCTAATATCAACTGGGTTTTGATCAGAAGTGTGAAGATGTTATTTAGAAGTGTTTAACTTCAAATTGTTTCTTCTGAAGAGCAAGAAGCACCATCAGGCCCCACTATCATTTACACAATGCCTAAAGATTATCCCCCAAGACTCTTCTTTCCATACTTACCTATGAAAACTATCTTTCAATCCTCCATTTTCTCACACACCAAGCTCAGGAAGCAATGCAGATCAATTTCTGAAATAATCCCATCTCCAGATGGAAGAAGCAAGTGCCCCTTGCCTGCCATAACCCCGTCTTTCAGCAAAGCTATTTTCCATACTACACTTGGATTTGTGTCAGAAATCAGACTAGCGATACATGTGCCACATTTCAAACACCCTGGCACAAGTTTCAACTGCAAAGCCTCTAACAGCAGCTTACCACAGCCAAGGTCACCCCAGCTAGAAACCCACAAGCATCCCAGTTCTGTTCTACGACAAGTTTCCTCCTTCTGTGCACACGTTTTTTAAAAGGAGCTCACTATGCTGTACTGGGAGCAGACAGAAAATAGGGAAGGATTTTAAATGCCAGAATCACAGACTTTTTTATCCCTGGTAATGTTACCACCCACATGACAGCCAGCTTTTGGTCATCACAAGGACACACCTAGGCAGAGCTTCTTGCTTGACTTCCCCTGAGCACACTCACCTCGCCTGAATAGCTGTACTTTCCCTTCAGGATCTGCCGGTACAGGCGGGTGCGGTTGTCGTCCTCAAAGGGCATCGTGCCGCTGAGGAGAATGTACGAGATCACCCCCAGCGCCCACATGTCCACGGAGTTGGTGTAGGGCTTCCTGACCAGGATCTCGGGAGCGATGTACTCGGGGGTCCCACACGTGGTTTTCATCAGGCAGTCATCCCCCTTCTTCCGCGCGCTCGCCAGCCCGAAATCCGTGATCATGATCTTGGAATCGGTCCCCGGGTGGTAGTACAGCAGGTTCTCCGGCTTCAGGTCCCGGTGGGTGATCCCCAGCGTGTGCAGGTACCTCACCCCGTCCAGCACCATCTGCAGCACGCGCGTGGCGTCCCTCTCGGTGAAGGAGCCCTTGGCGATGATGCGGTCGAAGAGCTCCCCGCCGGTGGCCAGCTCCATGACCATGTACACGCGGTCCTGGGTCTCGAACACCTCGATGAGCTGGATGATGTTGGTGTGGCGCACGCGCCGCAGGACGCTCAGCTCCGACTCGCACACCTCCCGCCCCTCGCGGTACTTGGTCTCGATCATCTTGATAGCGTAGGGCTGCTTGGTGGCCTTGTGCTCCACGCGCACCACGCGGCTGAAGCTGCCCCTCCCGATCAGCGCCTTGATGTCGTACTTGGCCGTCACGCGTGGGTCGAACTTGGCGCGGTACTTGGCCACTTTGTTCTTGCGTGGCTCCGGCTGCTGGGCGGGCACGGCGTTCCCGGGACAGGGGCCAGTGTGGTGTGGGGGAGAGGGAGAGCCAGCTTTGATGACAGCCCCGCAGTCATCTTTGATGAAATGCTTGTATATGTCACTGTGGCCCGTGTAAGGTTCCACCTTTTTAACCAGGTCTAGCTGCACATCCTTGGGGGGCTCGGGAAGCACTTTGCTTGTCCCACAGCCCATCACTGACTGGTGTTAATTCCCTATCAAGGCATGTTCCCAGGGGAGCACCAGCAGCAACCACATCCGGGGCGATTCCCACATTTGAATCTTAGAAAAAGAATGAGAAGAAACAAACAAAGAGAAGCCAAGGTAGTAAAGATTCAAATGGAGGGGAAAATCAAAACAATAGGGCCATGTTATGAGAATATGGGATTTTCATTTCACTCTACTACAGAACATGCACGGTGCTCTGCTGCCTTCATCACAAGTGAGTGAAGGCAGTGCCTACAAACACCCGACCATGGTCAGAACAGATGTGTCCAGGAAATCACACAGTATCTCTTTATTAGGGATCGTTTGTTTTCTGCTCCCTGCTGAGCACTGAGTCAGTCACAAAGCAGTTGAAGCTGCATAAGACTTCTGGAGGTCTTTTTGTCCAGACACAATTGCTTAATAAAAATCAAATAAAGGAAAAAGTCAAGCATTTTATTTAGTTTTGTTAGATCTGCTCAACTTTCTCAGTCAGCAGCCTACCCAAATCCTACAGTTCTGAGTTTGCTCACCAGAAGGTCTACAGAGTACCTCAGCAACTTGTACACTTAACCCATTTTCCCAAGATTTTTGTTATATTGAATTTGTACAGTTTTAAGCCTCTCACTACTTTGCTGCTGGGGATCAGTGGAAGAGCAGAACAGGCAGGGAATGTGGAGCCAGAGGCACACTGGTTTTAAGGTGCATTTTACCACTGAACTTGCTGCAGCCCCTGCCAAAAGGGAGTTGTTCACTTCCCCAGAGCAGCTTTTAGTCAGCAAGTCCCTCATCCTCCAAACCCTGAGAAATCAAGGCAGGCTTTCACATCTTTCAACAATCTCAATTTTGCTTTATTTTACATCTTTAGGCACCAAGTGGTACTTTTGGCTTTCCACACAGAGCTGCCTGTAAGAAGTGGAATTCCTCCCAGCCGTTCCAGACTAGGAGCTTGTGCTCATCACACTGTATCCCAACAAAACCAGACCAGCTGCACTTGGGCAAGTCTTTATGTGCTGATTAAAGAACATGACTGGTCAGGAGATGGGGAAGCCACCTGTGGCTCTGACAGTCACTGGGCAGGTTCACATTTCCCTTTTTTGACTCAGAACCCATCAACATGTGCCTGAGCCTTCACAGGAGGCTACAGAAAACCATTAGCCTTGAAAATGTGATTTTAGGTCTTACCATCACCAGGTGTATCTCCACTCAAGCACCACCTCTGCAAACGACTGCTCAGCATGAACAGCAGAAAAGGAACCCCAGCCAGTCTTCCATAGGGAGCAGCAAGTGGAAAAATAAGAAATGGTTTAAAGGGACACCTGGAAGAAGCTCATACTCTTCATCCAACCTGGGAAGAAAACCAGGCTTTAGTTAAGATTCAGTTTTATAATAGAACATCATCAAAGTATCTTCTCAAGGGAGAAGTTCCCTCCTGGCAGCACCCTGATGTCAAACCACCAGCCCTGCACAGACATGCCTGTAGCAGGGTGCGGGCAGTAGAAAGGAAAAACAACTTCACAGAAAGCTTAGCTGACTTTCACCAAGCACTGCCCTGGAGGTGGGGCTTCATTCAGATTAGAGCACCATGATAAAAAATTAAGAGCTCTGGCTAGTCCTGAGTAATGCCTCCCATGGACAGTTCTCCCAGCAGTATTGAACCTTAAAACAGGTTAAGTTAACAGAGAAACGGAATGAGAGCATCCATAAGCATATTGTTACAATTCAACATGTAGAGAAGGATTTGTGTAAAACATCCCACCCATAAATAAAACCAAAGAGAAGAATCAAACACTTTCACATATCATCTATAAATCCACTAATGGCATTAACTGAGATCTGGCAGCAATTCCAGCATGTCAGTGGCTCCTCCTTGTAACTTAAGTGTTCCAGTGAAGGCTACAGAACCCCAGAGCTGCACACCAGAGTCAGCAACAAAATGCTGAACTCCACATTAGTGCAGGACACGCTCCTGTGCAGTAATCACCAAGAACGTGGGAAAAGCAATGAAGACAAATCACAAGCATTACAAGCTCTCCGAGCGGGAAATCACGTACTTGGCAGGTGGCAAACAGTCTGAGCTACAGCTGCAAGTGGTGGGAAGGAGCACGGGCTTTGAGCCTGTCCCCTCGGAGGAGCAGCTGCCGCCTCACCGACACATCCCAAACCCGCCTGCACCAACCTGGCTAACCCGGCATGCCCACTGCCAGCTGCTGCTGCATTTCGGAGCGCACACCCGGGGCTGGGGCTGCTGCAGCACCGCACGCAGCCGTGCCGGAGCCAGGGGCCGGCCACAATGGGCCAAACCAAGCGGGATTCCCAGAAGTGTTTGTTCTCAGAACTCATCCCAACCCAGGCCGCTTGGCGCTGTACGGGAAGGGGACCCAGGGCCCGCAGCAGGTTCGGCTCCAGGCCCGGGGAGCACCGGGCCCGTCCCCCTGAGGGGACACTCCAGGAGCGGGCAGGGCTCGCTCCCCGGCCCGCCCGCCCCGCGGCCCAGCGCACCGGGCAGCGGCACGGCTGAGGCGCCGGGGCCTGCCGCACCCGCGCTTCCCTGGCCGCACCCCCGCGCCCTCGGAGGGAGGGAATGAGGGAAAGGGCGGGAGCCGGTGCCGGGCCGGGCCGGGCCGGGCGCTCCCGGGGCGCCGATCCCGGACTCACCTCGGCCCACTCCGGCCGCGGCGCGGCTCCGCCTCCTGACGTCATCACCGCGCGCCGGGGACGCCCGAGGGGCGGGGACACCGCGCGCGGCGATTGGCGGAGGGGACGGGGGGCGGGGCCGAGACGCGAGGAGGGCGGGCGGGGGCGCTTTACCGTGCCCTGCCGGGGCCGCCGGGNGCGGGGCCACACAGCAGCTCCTGGGGACCCTGAGCCCCGCCTGGGACCCCTCAGGGTTCTGGGACCCCTCAGTCCCATCCCGGACCCCTCAGCCCCAGGACCCCTCAGCTCCACGGGCCCCTGGAGCTCCTCAGCCCCATGGAGCCCAGGGCCTCCTCAGCGCTCTGGCCCTGCTGGTACCCACAAAATGGGGTTTGTTCCTTGGTGTGCACCGAGCCCATAGTGACACACTCCAGAGAGACGTGGATTGTTCATTTCAGAGCTGCCCAGCCTGGGTGCTCGGTGCTATTCCACAAATCCAGCTCTGTGCCACTATTTACACAGAGAAGTTCAGGGTTAGTGACATCCCAAGGACAGCCCCTCTGTTAAGATTGGTTAGTAATTTCTGTAGAAATCACGTAACTCCAGCTCACTTCTACTCATGCTCAGGGGAAGGATCTTCACCTCAACAGGGTCTTTTTGACCTTCAGCATGAATTTTAGTGTTACAGTGATGGTAGCTCAGCTCTAAGATACACGGACATGGAGTATTTTGCCAAGTTAGCAATGTTTACATAGGCAAACACCAACATCTTTGTTTATTACATCCCTAAATCTTGTTAGTTCCAGAATATTCTTGAGTGAGAGGTGCTGGCTGCTGCCTGTTCCACGGATTAGCTCTCCTTTTTTGCTGATTAGGCCTGAAAGTGTACAAAGGTCTTACATCAAAGAACATCCTGCCTTAAGGTAATATTGGCATAATCCGCATTTTGCAACACTTGGGCCCTCTTCAGCCCCGTGGCTGAGCCAGTGGCTCCTGGCAGGGCCAATGTTCCTGCTCCCCATGCTCCTGCCTTGGAAGAGCAGCCACAGTGCCTCCTCTTTGGAGCCAAATCCAGCTCTGACAGCAGCGCCTTGGAGCCCGCAGCCCATGGAGCGGCTCCGAGGGCTCCCCGCTGGGCTGCAGGACTCTGGAAAAACATTCCCTTTGCAAGAGAATTGCCCGGAAGCTTTGGTCCTTTTCCTTGGCAGGGAAAACCCGGTGCCCGTGGGATAGCTCTTGTGCACAGCAGAATAACGAGGCACATTCCTTTCTCCTTTCTTTGCCCCGGCTACTAAGTGCCACAAACCCTGCAAAGTTTGCTTGGTAACTGCCTGTGGGCTTTCTTCCTCAAATCCTTTCCTTATCCTCAAACAAAACACTCCACGTCCCGGCCCTGGATGACCTGAAAGCAGGGAGACAGGGATGACACCTTGCAGGGATGCTGATGGCACTCCTTTCCCTTGGGGACGTACAAACGCAATGCTGTCGGGCTTGTTTTCCAGCCTGGCTGTCACGTCATCCCCGAGGCGGTTCAGGTGAAGCAGGGCTGTTTTCACACTCCTACCAGGCTTTTAAAAATAGCCGGGTTTATTTTAATGCTCCTGGGATCTTGGGCTGTTTTAAAATGGTTAGTAAGTCGTAATGTAGTAGAAGTTGTACCTGCTGATGCACATTGTTGTCATCAGCTGCTCCTCCGTGTAGTTCCCAACAAGGAATGGAAATGTGTGAGGGTTGAGGAGGGGCTGCCTGGGCTGGAACTGATGGATCTGGTGAGTTGTGCAGTTCTCTGAAAGGGAAACTCCCCAGTTCTTGTTGTGCCACACAGCAATGGTGCTGCTGGTAGGTTTTCAGCCCTCTAATCCCCCCGCTTTCTTTATGGAGATGTTTCCACAGCCACACATCCCTCTGTCCCACATGTCCCCGAGAGGTGGCTTAACCTGTGTTTGACATGTGAAACCTTGCACGTGTCCCTGTTTAAGTTGATCCTGTTATTTTAGGCTGTTTCTCAAGGTCATCCCAGATGGGTTCCACCAGCGTGTTCCTCTCTGTCATCCCGGCAGATGGGTGTAGAGCAGTGGGCTGTCTCACCTTGGCCAGGGATGCTCACACAGGGATAAGTGCTCTGCAAGGATGTGTTTCCCTCAGGGGATGCATCTTCCATTAGTCACTTCCTCACAGCTTTGTTTCCTGACCAGCCTCATGGGAACATTGAATGAGGCTGTTCCGGATCCAGCACCGCTGAAAAATGTCAAAGAGCCAACAGTCATCGAACCCTTGGGCCAGAACCACAGACTTCTGAGAACCTCAATCAGAGCAGCTCTTGTATTATTTATGCTGTGGTGGTGCTCTGAGACCCACTGGAGTCAGGAGAACTTCACACCAGACATCTGCACAAAGCCAAGATCCGCCTGGCAAAACCCAGGGATGAGGCAGGGAACTGTCTGCTTATCCTTGTGATCCACTGCCTGCCAGGTCAGGCACCTGCTTTGACTTTGGGGTCATTGCCAGCAGGAAGTTTCCTGACTGGGATAAGCACCTTGCTGCTGGGGCCACCAGCCGTGAAGCTCTGAGCACTCAGAGGCTCTGCAGCCGCTCATCCTGCCAGGCTCTGGGTGCCTGGGCTCCCACCAGCGCTGCTCCAGCCAAAAACCATTGGGTTTTTTCCTCCCTCCGCCAAGAGGGGACTGGTAACAGGTTTCTGACACACTCGCAAAGCAGTGCTGTGCTTGGGCAGGGTCTAACAATGGGTTTTCCTGACAAACGGGCTGTTGTCTCCTTGTAGTTTCTTTTTTTGCCTCCTCCCTTCCAAGATGCTGCTATCCCTGGAGGGGAGCCTCCCCCTGCTCTCCCGTGCTGGCTCCTTCAGAAATCCCCTGCCAGCTCTGATGCCCAAGACCTAGAGCCTGCCTCCAGCCCCATGGGAAGGATTCAGCCCTTGAGGCAGGAATATCTGTGAAGAGTCACAGAATCCTGGAATGGTTTGTGTTGGAAGAGACCTTTAAAGGTCATCCAGTGTCCAAACCATGGGCAGGGACAGCTTCCACCAGACCAGGTTGCTCAGAGCTCCATCTTTGAACACTTCCAGGGATGGGGCAGCCACTGCTCCCTGGTCCTGCAGCATGGCTGCTCCCTCCTGAGAGCCCTCACTCCTCTGCAAGGATGGGTTCCCTTAGAGTTTTGTATCTCCTGTTAGTGGCCTCTTCAGGGCTTTTCCTTGGAAGCTGCTAAAGGCAGGCTGGGACCAGCAGGGCAATGCTGGGTACCCACTGGTGGGGGATCCTCTCTCCCTGGAGGTGCAGAGGTGCTCCAGAGCTGGCTCAGAACCAGCATTAACCCTGCTTAAGGAAGGGAGCAGGAACTTCAGAGTTCCCTTTGCATCCCACGCCTGCCTGTGGTGCTGCCAGCTGACTGCAGAGTCTCACTGGGGTGCAACAAGCTGTAATTCCCTGTGGAATGGTGGGAATGGCTGGAAGCACCCTCAGCATCCCCCTCCCCCAGCACCACAAACCTGCCTGGGACATTGCTGCACATCCTGAGCATGGGGCAGTTTGGGGATCCCAGGGCTTCCTCCTGTGCCAGGCCATAGGAAGCCTGAGGAGAATGGGGCCCCTCATCTGCCCCCAAATGGATGGGCTGAAGTGGGAAACCTGGATTTCCTCCGAGCTGCATCCCTGCCCTGTGCAGCAGTGAGCCCAAGCAGCCATGCCAGGCCAGAGCTCAAGGTTGTCCCAGCAAGGCTGAGCAGAGGTCATAACAAGAGGATGTTCAATTAAAGCTGCTTAAAAAAGAAATCCAACTTTCCATATGCCTCTCTGGAGAATAAAACAGCCCCAAAGCTGAGTGCAGATGGGGTGCCAGGCGGGGGGCTGAACACAGCCCCCACGGCAGAGGTGACCCCGGCTCAGCTGCTCCCACTGCCTCCGGTCCACAGGGATTGAGGTTGTCTTTTGGTGGTTCCTTATGGAAAGTTGGACATTTGGCTCAGCAGAAATCCCCATGCAAACTCGGACAGTGGCCAGCCCTGTGACATCGTGTCCTCCAGGCTATGCTTGTTTTCCAATGCTCCCGCTCCCCCTGGGGTGCCAGCGAAGCTGGGGTGGCAAAACTGGTGCCTGGTTGGGGACGCCAGACTGGGACAGGGCCATGGAAGGGCAAGGAGCCATCCCCCCTCTGCTGGTGGCCTCCACACCAGTCTACCCAGTTAGAGACACCCAAGTGTGTCCCCACAGATGAGGAGCCATTCCCCAGCTGGCACCTTCATCAGGAGGAATTTCCCTGGGTGAAGGAATGGAGGATTCAGCCATCGTGTGGCAGAGGCGATAGGCGGCATGGTGGGAGGTTGGCCCTCATGTCACTGTGCCACGTGTGCTGTCTCACTCTCACAGCCACCTAGAATAGTGTCACCATCTGGTTCCAGCTGCCTGGGGACACGAGGGCCTCCCTGGCCCCTTCTGCGATTACTAAAAGTGAATTCAAACATCAACTCAGCTGGACTCAGCTGGCCTTTATCCCTTTTTTTTTTCTTTTTTTATTAATTCAGGTTTGTCTCTTAGACAAGAGAGAGGGAGATAATGTCTGCAGAGCATTTAATCTTCTGCCCAAAGAATAGCAGAGAGCAAATTAGGATCTACTCCAATTAATTTGCCTTGATGGGCAAAATCTGGAGAGCGGCCATATCTGGGAATTAAGAACAAAAGCAGGGAGTGTAAAGTAGGTCACCGGAGTTTCGTAACCAGAACAAGGGGTTTCCACAGCACCAGGGTGCTCCAAAGGCTCTTGGGGCTGGGGCCCACCCGTCTCATTGCCCACTATCCGCTCCTTCCAACCTGGACAGGTGCTTTAGGATGCTGTCAGGGCACAGGGAGCCAGCTGTTTGTTCTGGGGACAGCAATGAGGATATTGTCCCTTCCCACAGCAGGACACGGCTGCAGGACTGTCCCAAACCCTTAGGCCCAATGGAGAGACAGGCACTGGCTCAGTGTCCCAGATTTGGAGCAGCAGAGAGCTTCTCTGGGGTCAGCATGCCCACCCTTGCTGTGACACTGCCGCCCTCGGCCCTACAGGCACCGCCCTGAAGGAGGATTGGGGTGACAGGTGGCACTGGGATTTGGGCAGTGCTTTGCCATGGACTCTTGCACGTGTGGTGTCACCAAGCAGTGGTGACCCACAGGTCCACCCTTTTCCGGCACGCCCAAATCCCAGCCCTGGCTTCCCAGAGCCATCAGTGCCTGCAGGCTGTGTGATGACACAGCCAAAGGTGTGAGCCATGTGTGGTGACAAGTGCCGGTGCTCAGGACACGTGGTGACGTAGCCAAGGGTCTGTGAGATGTACGGTGACATTTTCCAGGACATGGGACCTTCTGTGGTGTCTTTCTGCACACAGGGTGAAACACCCGGAGCGTTTGGTGGGTGTGGGTGGATCTTCCCAGGCTTTGATTCCGGCTGGATTGAAGCAGCACAGTTTGTTGTCTGCAAGTGTCACCATCGTGGTGGCAGCCTGTCACAGCCCCACGTTGGTGTCGCTCCCTCTCCCCGGCCACCTCCCACTGCCCCGCTGCGATCCCACCGCTCCCACCCCACGGAGGTGCCGGCGGGCGCTGCGCGGTGCGGGGCCGGCGCCCGGCTGGCGTTTATCCTCTTAGCCACGCTGCCGGGATCCGGCACTAATTCACCCTTAAACACAGGATTGTCAGGAACTGGGAAGGAAAGAATCGGCGGATTATCCCCCCGGCGCTGGCGTTAAACACGGGGAGCGGCAGCTGCTGGATGAGGAGAGCCGGGGTGCTGTCTTGCCCCGCGTCCCTTGGGGCACCGGCCCCGGGATCTGCATCTTCCCCCAGCAAGGGCTGCCGGGAGCCCGGGTATTTTGTGTCCCCCCAGCCAGCTCCAGGCTGGTTAGTGAGATAAATAACGGGAAATAAACACCACTCAGCCCCATAGGATGAACCAACAATCCTGTTAGTGTTTCCCAGACCCAGAGCCTGGCAGAGGACCGGGACAGCCAGGGTGACATCCCAGAGGTTACCAATCACGTTTAAGTTACCAGACCTCGCAGGAAGAGGTTTTATGATGAAACAAGAAATATGTTTCCCTGGCTCAATGAGGACAGTGATTACTGAGCTCCTTGCTCACCTGTTGAAGGCTTTCAGCCACAGGACAGTGTGGCAAAAGCTTCCCCAGGCCAAAACCATGTGCCCAGCTGCTGGAATGTTTTTGGGACAGCCTTGAATTCATGGAAATCTCAGAAACAGCAGCAGCTCGCTGCTGGTTTAACTCACTTGGTTTAACTTCAACAAGTTCCATGTGAACCTGGATGAGATTTCTGGTTCCCTAGCTTTTTTACCTCCGTCATCTTTGTTAAAAAAAAACCCAAAAAACCTCTCTTCCCTGCAAACCAGGTTTTCTTCATGACCATGAATACAGCAAGGCCAGAATAAAAGGGGTGGAAAACAAAAATTACCACTGGAGTTGCCCATCAGAGGACAAGCTACTGGGTGCCAAAAAGACAAAGAAATCAGCACCCTGTGTTCTCCTAAGGTATCCTTTAAAACAAATAAAACATTTGACCCGCCTCTAAAGGGAATATCTGCTATGCCCAGGCCTGACAAGCAGCAGTCAGGGAGCACCAGGGGAGTGGGAATTGCCCCTTCCTGGGGCTGTCCATGGTTCCATGGACTACCTGGCATGGCCATGGGCAATACATTGGGGGAAGGGAGTCACACACCCTCCCACTGACCCTTCCTGGGGACTGGAGCAGGGAGCATCTCCTCTCCAGTCCCCACAGCAAACACGGGGCTTGGGAGGGGCTCAGGGGGCATCCCATGGCAGAGAGACAGTAGAAATGTAAAAGCGTCTTTTAATATAAATATAAATCCATCTGAAGTGCTGCAGGAGAGGACCGTGCCCCGCGAGGGATGCCCGGGAGGGAGGTGGGCGTGGCGGGGACCGGCCGGCAGCCGGGGGAACCGAGCCGGCATCACCTGGGCACCCCTGGGCGAGCAGGGCTAGAGCCGGGGCAGCAGCAGCGGCAGGGCCAGCAGGGCCAGCAGACGGGGGCGCGGGGCTGCGGCCGAGCCCCGCAGTGTGGCCTGGTTGGTCTCAGCGGCCGGCGAGCCCTGGGCGCTGGCCAGGCGGCCCCGGGCGCTGCACAGCTCCTGCAGATTCCCCTGGAACTGGATCTTGCGCGACTCCTGGCGCAGCGACTCCCACACGGTGGCCGCTTCCACCGGGCATCGCGACAGCACCTCGCTGGCGCAGGTGTGGAAGTCATCCCAGGACCTGGGGAGGAGGCGGCAGTCGGGGGCGATGCTGGTGGCAGGTGACCCCACCGTCCCAGCGGCTCCCACAGGGACACTCACTTGCAGATGGCCTCCAGCTCCTGCGCCTCGTCGCCGCCCTCCTCCTGCTGCTGCTGCCGGACGCTCTGGGCCATGCTCTCCCCCAGGCTGATGAGGCATTCGGCGAAGCCCTTGTAGATGGTGTCGCACTGTCCCGCCATGCTGACGGGCTCCTGGCTCGCGGCTGCGGGGCACAGAGAGCAGAGACCGAGCTGAGCCCCCGCCGAGCCCCCACAGCCCCCGCCGGCCCGGCTCAGGGCAGCGAGGCCCGAGGGTGTCACCGGGGGGTGACACTGGGCTCTGAAAGGTGGCGAGGGGCTTCCACATCCCCCCGGACCGCCGGCATCCCCTCCCCGGGCATTCGTAGCGACCCTTCGCTGCTGGCCCGGGAGCACGACGCGATGTGACCCCGCAGCGATGCTGCCATTCGCCGCAGGGCTCCTGCCGGCCGCGTCACCTCGGGCCTCCCGGGCTCTCCCCAGAGCCATCTGTCCCGGCCTTTATCCCCTGACAGCAAAGATTAATTTGTGACTACAACAGAAAAAAAAAAAAACAAAGCAAAGGCTCAGCAAGCTGGAGTCCTTGCTCTGACTGCAAGGTAAAGAGGGAGAAAGGGGAAAGGAAAGGGGAAGGGAAAAGAAGGGGAAAGTGGGAAAGAGAAAGAGAAAGGGGAAGGGGAAGGAAGAAGGGGAAGGGGAAAGGAAAAAGGAAAGTGGAAAAGGGGGGAAAGAGGAAAGGCGGGAAAGGGGAAGGGAGAAGAGAAAGAGGGAAGGGGAAAGGTGAACAGGAAAGGAGAAAGGATAAAGAGAAAAGGGAAAGGGAGAACAGGAAGGGGAAGCAGGGGAGGGAAAGGGGAAGAAAAAGTGCAAAAGGAAAAGGCACAAGTGCAAGTCTGGCTGCTTCATTCTGAGAAGCCCCAATTCCCTGCTCTGCTCCACAAGCGATTCCCCACTGGCACTGGCCAGACCCTGGTGCTGGACACGGGACAATGGGTGGCAGGGTGTGTTCACGAGGACTGCGAGTGCATCCACAACCGGTGGGAAGCCAAAAAGGAGCTGGTGTGTGACTGGGTCACAGAGAAAACCTGCACGGTCCTCAGCTCTGCCCCAGAGGTCCTGCAGGCCAGGATATGTGGGGTCCCTGTGCCAATTCACAGGAGTTACAAGAGTTTTGGAAGTGACATGGGTGTGCACCAGGGAGGTTTCTAATTAAGGAGAGCCCTACGGGGGACCCCTGTGGAAAGGTGACCTCAGAAACAGCTGAAAGTTTTCTGGTGACTGATGAGGCAGCCAGGATGTCTCCAGGGAGCCGTGTGCCTTGCTGCTGGCATCCCATGCCTGCATCCCTGGAACAGGGTCCTGAGCAAAGTGGCTGTGGTCGAGACTAAACCAGGGTGAGCCTGACACGATCACAGGGCACTTTAGGTGTTTGTGATGAGAACCCCCTGAGCACAGCACCGAGGAAAGCCTCGGACTGATGCCAGACACGTGGGTCACAAACATCGCAGGTATCAATAGAGAAAGTGGGATCCATTGCTCCTCTTTTCACCCGGCCAGGCAACCAGCCTGCCTCCCACCAGCCCAAGGAGCCAGCAGCTGGCCGGGCCAGATGATGCCTTCCTTCAGCCGGCTGCTCCCTGCTGCACGCTGAGGTTTCACCTCCTGGGCTCCTCTAATGCCCGGCACAAGCTCTCCCCTCCACTCAGCACCCTCGGCACGAGCAAAGCAGGAGAGAGCAGGAGGGCAAATCACCTCCGCTGCTCCGCTGCAAAACCATGGGGAAAAACCTGCCCTCGGCTCCGTCAGGGAGAAAGCCCAAGGGAAAAGCACGGAGGAAGTTTCCCAGGGCGCTGCAGAGCATCCCCAGCTCCCCAGGGAGCGCAGCCATCCTGCTCCTGGGGAAGGGTCGGAGTCACCCACCCTCTGAGCCTAAAATCCACCAGAGGTTTGGTGGTCCCTGTCCTCCATCGTCCGTGCAGCCGGACCAGGTTAATCCCAGGCTCCCCCTCTCTCTTCAGAGCAGAGATATCACCGGGTACCGCTGTGCTCCGCATCCTCCCCCGGCTCTCGGAGGAGCGGGAGCGTGGAGGGGACACGCTGGTGGCAGTGAGGTGCAGGACCTGCCGGAGAACAGTCCCCCAGCGATCAGGATGCCCTCCGGCCCCGGCGGACGAGGACGGCAGGGAAAGCCAGCAGGTGCGTGGGGTGGGCACACGGGGCTGGAGAGCCAGAGCTCGGGAACTGTCCCCGCCTGAGCACAGACCCCGGACAGCGCTGTGAAGCCGCGTTCTTCCTTGCCCGGCATCTCAGGACACGGGACAGGAGTGGACGGATCGCTGAGCCGAGGAACAACCGGGCACCCCGCTCCCCGCAAGTACAGAGGGTGCGGGACGCGGCCGGGGTCCCGCTCCCACCCGCCAGCCCCCCAGCCCCGGCGGGGAGAGCCCGGGGGTGTCGGCCCCACCGGCGGACCCGGAGCGGTCGGCACTCACCGAGGTGCAGGAGCAGCGGGCACACGATGCCCAGCAGCCGCCAGCAGCCGCCGCCCATGGTGCGGACCCCGCGNGGCACCGCCCCGGGACCGGCCCCCGGCACGCCCTGCCCGCCCCGCCGACGGGCGGAGGAGCCCCCCGGGCCGGACCCCGGCCCTTGCAGTTCACGGAATCACAGAATGGTTTGGGTTGGACGGGACCGTAAAAACAATCTGATTCCAACGCGGCAGGGGCACCTTCCAGCCCTGTGCAACCTGGTCTTGTGAACACTTCCAGGGATGGGGCATCCACAGCTTCTCTGGGCAACCTGTGACCCACTGTCCTTACAGGGACAATTTCAGGGTCCTCACAATTTCTTAATTGTTCCTAATATCCAATCTAACCCTGCCCTCTGCCAGTGTGAAGCCATTCACCCTTCTCCTGTCACTTCATGTCCTTGTCCAAAATCCCTCTCCAGCCCTACTGGAGCTCCTTTATGTATTGGGAAGGTGCTGTAAGGTCTTCCCAGAGCCTTCTATTCTCCAGGAAGGAGGAGCAGCCAGACATTTTGCTGTGAAAAGGAGAATTAAGGTCCCCTTCCCACAGCCAGCAGCCCACATCACCTCCTGCCTCTCCCAGGAAGCAGAGACCACTATGCCCTGCTGGACTCACACAGGAAAACTTAGAGACTCAGGAAAAAATCTGGGAAGAGAGAGGGCATTTTGGCCCTCCACCTCAGGCTCCAGCCTGGAGATGGTTTGATATCCTCAAAGACCTCTCACAGTCTTTCCTTCATCACACAACAGAAGAAAGTTTCCACTCTTTTTTTCTCTCAAAAAGTTTTTTATTGAATTGTTCTTAATGTTATTTCCAAAAAAACAAAAAATGAACAACAAAACCCCCCAAAACTTCAAAATTTAGATAAAAAGAAAAACCTCGGTGTAAAATCAAAACTAATGCCTGAAACATGGACATGCTCCGATGCACAACAGAACCGGTGGCTCTCGGGGCTCTCGCAGTTTGCTGCTGCCTCAGCTCCCTGACCCAGAGCCCTGGGGCACTCCAGAGGTGTCACCCCCTGCCCAAACCCATCTCCCTGGGCCAGGCGAGCCGGGCACTCCACTGTGGATCTGGAATTCACGAACCTCAGAGTAGCTAACTAATTAATGAATTTTAACTAACCCCTCTCGCTCAGCTGACCTCCTCCCTGTGCCTCCAGCCTGCCAGGGAGGGGTTTGAGCCCTTCACTAAGGTGTGGGTAGAGGTTTCTGGTCAGCCAGGAGCGCCTGCAGCCCCCGTGCTCGGGCTCAGCGCACGCCTCGTGCTCCCTTGCTGACGGCAGCAGAGCCAAACTTTTCAAGGGGCAGGAAATCCGTCAGCTTCTGCTGCATGAGACATGGTCTGCCAGCCAGCCTTGGGGACGGATGGGCAGGTGAAGAAGAGACTTAACTCTCAAAAATGAGGCTATTTAGGAAAAATAAGCCAAGTGAATGTTCAGTGACTATTTGGAACTATACACAGATGGTGCTCGCCTTAGAGACATCACACACGCGTTGATGGATTTTCTGGCAGGAGCTCTCAACACCAGCCAGGCGTTGTCAGTAACTCTGGATCTGCTGGGTGGGCTTTGGTGGAGCAGCCCACCAGGCAGCCAGGTCCTCCTAGGTCATGCCAGGGGTGACCAGGCCCTGCAGCATGATCATGAGGCGACGTGCAGGCTTGCTCAGAGGGTTGTGGGGTTCCACCTGCAGGAACTGGAAGAGCTTTTGCCGCACCTGGTTCATGACTGATCCCATGTGGTCTCGGGTGATGGGGTCGCTTTGGTCCAGGTGCATCACTGCATCCTCCAAGTAGCTGAAGGAGAGAGCAAGGTTAGGACCAAACCCAGAATACAATCCCAATCTGATTGAGTTCATGTTAGCACCAAAGATGCAGAGTTTTGTTCCCCACTCCACCCAAACTCTGCAGTATGTTCAGTTGTCATGAAATAAATGTTCCTGACTCACAGCAGAGTCCACCTATCCCTTCCTAAACATGAGAGGTCAGCCTACAGCTCCCAGCCTGCCCCACAACCTGGCTGCTGGAACCAAGGCAGAGGCAACAGCCAGTGAGAACTCCCCACAGTACTGGAAGTGACTCTCAGCAGATATTTTCTTAAGTAACTTTAAGCAGAATTAGTCACTCAATAGACAATAAAACCCCTCAGCAGTGAGGCTCAGTTTGGGTAGGGTTATAATAAAATCCAGCCAGAAAGGAGTGGGAGAAGATCAAGACTTTTACCAACAAGACACTGAAGCTCAGATGAGCCATCAGCTTTTAAACCACAGCCTGAGTAAGGCAATGTGGTCACTGCAGGTTTTCAATAACAATCCAGTTTAAACTTTACAGCAGCAGCTTTAACCCCAATTACCAGCCTGTAACTTGAAGCTCTTTTCAATTTTTCTAGCTTTATCCTTATTGAGTTAAAAACTCAATTTAAGTAATTTTTCCATACAAGCCATAGTCAAAACCTGTAGGTACCTTCACAACTTAGCTTTTACAGGCAGATAGCAGGGTTTTGACTCAGACACTAAAAATGTTCATGGCAAGTATCAGTACAGTCACTATTTTGTCACACAAGCTTTGCTAAGAACATCCACCAGAAATTATACCAGTAGCTCCTGCTGCAGCCTCCCACTGAGCCTTTCTGACAGTCACGACAAGAAACTGCTGACACAAAGTCCAGTGAGGGGTTCAGAGTTGAGGACAGAGCAAACTTGTCCTGGATATTATACTATCCAGGGAACATGACACTATCCCTCCTTTTGCCTCCACAAGGAAATCCTTCCTTGGGAATGGGGATCCCTGCACAGGCTGCAAATATTTACAGGCTACAATTCCAGAGGTACCAGCACCTACTGCTGGCTCTCCTTCCAGTACTACCTCAGGGCAGCAAAGCTTTCTGTGGCAACACTGACATATTCTTCTGAGCTACCACTGGCTGTAAACATGCCAATAACAGGCTACAGAAACTCCAACTTTTGTCTACCCACTTCCAGGCAGTGAATTTAAAGCCAGGGCTAAGAACAGGACCCAATTCTCTGGTCATACTCACTTCAACTTCAGTTCTGTACGCGTGCCCAGATCTGAGGAGAGCTGCTGAATGAGGGAGAGCAGCACAGGCTGGGACAGTGGGCATGGATGCTGTCCAAATACTTGCTGAGTATCCACAGTCTCACAGACATATAGAACCAGGTTGAGATCAGCTGCTGTTAGAGCCTGCAAGGAAGACGCAGCTAGAAATGCAAGGAATCAACAGGCAGGTGAGGGACCCAGGACAGAGTGACAGCTCTGGGATGCTCAGTGGCTCAACAGCCTCCTCTGGGAGCAAAAATCTCTGCACCTCTGCTGTACAGGCCAGCAGGGTCAGCTTTAGGCTCTTGCTCTATGCTCTGATGACACTTGTGTCTGTTCCAAGCTGAACAGAGCACAGCCAGACAGAGGGGTGCAGGTTACTGTCAGCAGCACGGAGCAGGGCCAGCAGTGCTATCATTCCCAGCAGAGTTTGTCTGCAGCAACTCAAACAGATCTGCCTGCATGTTCAAAGTCAAAGGCAAGGTCAGGTCCCAGCTGGTAGATCTGCCTGGAGAGGCTTATGAAGCTCTTCAGAGCTGCACCACGTGCCAGCACCGACGGCAGAACACGCTGGTTTACTGGAGCCCTGACACTGTCCTGACAGGACATGGGCAGGAATGAAGGAACTTAACTGCTACCAAATCATGGAACCTGCATGGCTCTGGCTCCACCTGCATGAGAGCAACTGCACCCCTCAAGCACTCCATTGCCACAGCTCTTTTCAGTCAACTCCTGTGTAAGCTTTTGTGAGATTATGTGCCCACCCCAAGGAGCCCTTTTTTCTTTCTCAGTCCCCAACAAGCAGTGGGTGACTACCAGAAAAACTAGGTACCTGCTGGAAAGCTTGGTTGAGGTGTCCCTGCTGGAGCAGCTGAAGGATGTGAGTCTGCTGGGACTGGAAGTCCATGTGAGTGGAGGGGATGGGTGTCCCGGCTGCCGAGCGCATTGCCTGGACGATGCTCGAGGTGACAGCTGCTTGCTGCTCCTTCATAGCCAGGCTCACTTCTCCTTTAATGACTCTCTGCACCTGGGCCAAAATAGACTCCTGCATGCTGAACAAAACAAAACAGAACCCATGGGCACCTGTGAGAATGAAGAGCTGAGGGATAACACTGCACAAAGCTTACACCAGTGAGAAAGCACAGGCTGGTTTGCTTATTGTAGTGTGGCTCCCTAAGGGTTCATACAAATAGATCTGAGGCACAGGCAACTCTGTGGCCAACACCACAATGTCCCAGGGTGCACTTGGAAGATGCTGAGATTCTGTGCAGGAAAGTGACATTTCAGGGAACTAAGTCTCTCATTAAACAGCGTTTTAAATCTTTAATGTCTCTGGCTTACTAAGCTGTGGGGTTATCCCCAGATGGGGCCAGCTTCCTACAGGAGATCTGTCAGATGCAGTTCCTAGTGTGCAGATGACACCTTTAGAATGAGAACACACTTATACTGTGCCTGTGACTTCTCCACAGAAGAGGATTTCACAGTGCACACTCTGCTGCTCTGTGTGACACCTTTTCCCTCAAGGGCTGGATTCTCCCCTCTCACAAAGGGTACGAAGCATCAAACCTGCCCTACCACAGGTAGAAAAGCAGGGCTTCCCTGGGAACAAACACAGCCCATACAACAAGACCAGGATTTAGTCTGGTGGCCTTCCTGGCAACTCTGGCCTGCACTGAAGATACCAGAATATTCTGACATATGTTCTAGTGGCTTAAAATAGACAGGGTTGTTCTGCCCCACAGATGACCACCAGCCAATCCCAATGCCTGGCAAGCTGCTACTGCCTCACAGAGTGAATGTGCTGGAGGCACTGCTGGGATCCCATCCTGAAACCAGGAGGGCAAAGCACAACTGCTGCAGAGCAGTTCTGGAAGAGAGAGTAGCCTGTAGAAACGGTATGCCTGAGGACACTGAGTAAAAGAAAAGCCTTCAAAAGACTCCTCTGAAATGATCTTCAGGAAGTACTCAGATTTGAGTGTGCTTAGGGGTGCCTTAGATCCTTCTGTTCTCCACTGTGCACATGGGACCTGGGGAAAAGCAGGCTGAGCTTCCCAATACAGCTGGGAAACCTTCTGTGGGCAACAGTCACCAGCCCACGTGCTTTGCCATGTGTGCAGGGCCAACAAGCAGCCCTACAGCACTCCTGGCTGGCTCCTACAACTAAGCAGGGAGAGCTGCTTGTGATACACACACGTACATCTCAGTGACATCTCTTTCCACAAGCCCAGCTGCCAACTTACTTGCCCACGATGATGTGCAGCTGGTGCTGCACCTCAGCATGGACACTGGCAGCGATGGTGGAGGCCAGCTGCTCCGTGCTGCTCTGGAAGGTGCTGATGAGCTGCCGCAGCTGGGTCAGCAGCGGGTCCCGCACCTCCTGCTCTCGTACCTTCTTGTTCTTCAAGTGAGCCTCCAGCTGCTGGATATCTGCAACAAGCAGAGAGGGACATGTCTGTGCCATGTGTACCTGTGGAGATGAGCAGGGCAGAAATCCACCTGCCAGGCTCTATGTGTTCTCCAGCAGAAGCAATTGCTGAGCCTGTGTACGAGCACAGGACAGAGGAGAAGCACAAGCCTTGCTTTGGGCTGTATTATATTAAACTAGAAACCCATCTTCCAGTCTCCCCATCACACAGGACCACACAACACAGCAGCAAACCCACCAGTTCTCCTACAACAGACTTCTACAGGCACTCCTTGTTCAGGGGAGAGAAAGGCAGCAGTGAGGGTGTTTTATTTCATACATGGTGTGAATTGTGATCTGCATTAGTTCAATGCTCATGGAGAAAGAGGGGAAACTTTTCTGACAAGAAAGAAATCACATCTCCAGAGATTTAAAACTTGTATTTCAAAATATCTCAGGAACTGGCCTGCTCAAAAGGGAGAAGAATATAAGCTCTCATATTTGTGGGAGACTTGTGTGGAAGAGGAAGGGTACAAAATAAACAGCAGCTGGAGACACCCTGCAGATCTATGGCCAACAGACATCACTGGGCTAGCACTGCCCACATTCAGGCCCTCTCAGAAACCAGCTCTGCAGAGTAACACCTGTCCAGTCTCCCCAAAGGCCAAGGATCTGCATCCCAAGCCTGAGAATAGGAATGATCTTTTACAGTGCATCAATGTATAGTTCTCCTTACTTAAGGGTATACTCTATTTCAGCCTGACTATATCCACACTGTTCAGCCACTATTAACAAACTCTGGTCATCCTGGCACCCTTCTCTAAACCTTCTCTAATCCATTACCCCTCTGAGAGGAGGGTCTAGCTGCAGGACTGCTATCCTCTCCATTCACCGTGTTCCTGACACCAGGATGGGATAATCCTGCAGCTGGGCTTTCTTACTCAATAGATGAAGTCACAGATTCCCAGAACACTGCTGAGTGTTTTGCTATGTGGGCTACAAAGACCAGAAGTGAATCTGTACTCTTATAGCACTACCCACAAAAACCTCCCCACTTCTGCTTCCCAAGAATGAAACAGAACACATGGATGGGCTACGAGGTTCAACACTCACCAGTAAAACTCTGAAAGGCAAAGACGTAAGGCCAACGTGTTGCAGCCACTAATGCAGATAGAGCAGAGAAGACTTGAAGAAGAAAACCTACTCACATTCCTGTGTGCCCTGCTTGAAGGTGTCATTGATTTGCTGGAACATGGACTGGCAGCTCTTCTCAAAGGCTGGCAGCACGACGCTCTGGAAGGCCTCCCTGTAGGCTGACTGGATGGGTCCCTGCAGAGTGTCAGCTGTGGCCCTCACAACACTGTCTGTAAGGTTCTTACAAGCACACAGAGAAGATTCCAGAAAATTAACTACAGTCTGCTCCAGGACCAAGGGTGTGAGCAAACACCAGCTCCCTGCAGCACACCCACACCAGGTAAGGACAGCCCAGTGTCCAAGGGTGTTCCCTTGGCTCTTTCCACTGCCCAGGCTGCACCATGACTCCAGCAGGCAGAACCTCTGCTTGCTCAGGGGCTGTCCAAAACCAGCACCACTTCTCTGTACTTCTGCTGTAGAGCAAGGGAAGGTGGCACAGTCAGGCACAGCCCCTTTCCCCTTCTCCTCTTTCCTTCCCAAAAAACCGTAATTCCCTGCCAAGGTAAGCAGCTTGTGCCCCCTAAATAATGTAGATATAGAAAATAGAATGGAGCCAGTCAAACATTCACCACTTGACTGAGTTGGCCCTGAAAGTTACTGCTGTGGTGAGAATTTCTACTCTAGTAGAAAATTAACGACTTGAAATGAAAAAAGTGTTAATGAGGCAAAGTGGGCAGGGGAGCATAAAAAGAGATTGTCCTCCTAATGAGACCATGCAAAAGCTTTGACTATCAGCAGCTAAACTGGCATTACCTAGAGACAGAGGTGAGAGGAAAAGGCCAAAGAAGTTGCTACCCAGGCAGATGACAACTCAGTGTGCCCTGGAAAAGCTACTCTGGTACTCCTTACCTTTGATTTCACTAGCTTGGTAATATTCTCTTTCAGTGTCCCCTCCACAGCAGTGAGCTTGGTAGCAATAGTATTACTGAGCTGGCTGATGGTAGGGTCCATGCTCTTGGAAATGCCTAGACATAAAAAACCAGACAAAATTGCAGCTTTAAGCCTAAAGTCACACTTCAAAGCCCAGAAAAGAAAATGGAATCAAATGATTCTTGGATATGACACAGCAAGGGACAATGATCACAAACTTTGCTTGGGGAACTAAGGTTGGACATTTGAAGAAAGTTTTTGCTAGGACAGTGGTACAGCTCTGGAAGTCACCAGAAGTTGTGGAACCTCCAGCCTTGAAGGTTTTTAGGAGTTGGTGTGACAAAGTCACAGCTGACCTGATCCACAATAGCAGGTAGCACTGCCTTAGGCAGCTACTGGCTGCAGGCTTTCCCACCAGCAGTTTTTGGAACATTTCCTTACATGCATGGTGCCAGTGCACCAAGAAAGGGCAAGGACAACTTCAAGCTTGCTCCAGCCAAGTCTCAGCATTTCCAAATTCATCAGCCTCTTTCACCTTCCTCCACTGAACAGACTCCAAAGGCTTTACAGATTATAATGGAAGGTCAGACCACACTCTCTGGAAAGTCATTCCCTCTGGGAGCCTCACACTGCTAACTCCTAAAACACAGCCCCTCTTCTCAGTGGAGCCCAGAGCAGTCTGTAGTGCAGCCAGACTGGTGCTCACACAACCTAACACCTGCTTCATACAGTGCCAGCACTTCCCCAGTGTGCTTTAGATCCCAATGGAGCCGCCTGTAGGGATCCACCTGCCAGGCCCAGGCAGCCACACTCACACTGGGGCACCGTCTTCTTCATCTCCTCCCGGATGGTCCTCTCCAGGCGGTTACACACAGCTGTGGACAGGGACTGGGAGAGCTGCTGGGACAGGTGCTCCTGGAGCTGCCCATTGCGCTGCTGCCCCTCCATCAGCACCCGGTCCAGTCTTCTCTCTAATGAGAGTTTGTGTTAAGGAGCACAACAACACATTTCCTGTCTACCCACAACATTCCTGCCCACAAAGATGGACAGCAGCCTCACCTCCAGAGGCTCAGTGAGAGAAAATGTGCAGTTCTGGTTAGAGAGTGGTCTCACAACATTCCTGCTGTGTTCCTCAAACAGGGTGCTCTTAAACAATGATCAGGGTGAGAAAAGAGCTTTGGAAGGCAAGATAGGAAAGTCAAACAGCTAAAATAAGTTGGACAGTACTGTTTCCTACATACTGTGGTTAACTTGGCTGCCCCATTAGCAGCTCAGCCCCAGCCAGCCCCTCACTCACTCCTCTGCAGCAGGATGGGGGAGAGAACTGGCAGGGTAAAAGTGAGCAAGCTCATAGGTTGAGGTAAAGACAGTTTAAGAGGTAAAGCAAACGCTGCACATGCCAATCAAACAAAAGAAGGAATTCATTTACTACTTCCCATCGGCGAGCAGGTGTTCAGCCATTCCCAGGAAAGCAGGGCTCCCTCACGCCTAACGGTGGCTGGGGAACACAAACACCATCAATCCAAGTGTCCCCTCTTCCTCCTCCTTCCCCTGGCCTTTACTGCTGAGGTCACACACTGTGGGGCACCCCTTTGGTCACTGGGGGTCAGCTGTCCTGGCTCTGTCTCCTCCCAACTTTTGACCACCCCCAGCCTCTGCCTGGTGGAGCAGCGTGAGAAACAGAGAAGGCCTTGACAGGGCTTAGAAAAAGCAAAACCAGCAAAAACATCAGTGTGTTATCAGCATTGTTTTGGTCACAAATCCAAAACATAACACACATGAGCTGCTGTGAAGAAAATTAACTCCATCTGAGCCAAAACCAGGACACCAGAAACCATCAAATCCAATATCCATAAACAGCAAGTTGGCAAAAATGTTTCTATAGGATGGAATAAGTGGACATAGGTGATACAGTGCATGGGAGCAAACCCAGGCTTCAGGTTACCCATACCTCACAAAACAAGCACCCTCTCTGAAGGAGCCAACACACAAATACATCTTAAACAAACTGACATCAAATTCCAACAAAACAAACAATGAAATGACAATTCAGCTGCTGACAAAATTCAGTCCATGTATAAAGTTGTGGAGAAAGAAAAAAATTATTCTAGCATTACCATATAGCTCTAGACACTGAATTCAGTAGAAAGGTATCTAAATTATCTGTGAATATCAGACTGATGGTTAAAAAAGGAAAATCCAGGATTAATTAATAGAGAAAGCTATTGTCATAGAAGTTAAGAGAAGTTGCAGACATGAGATAGGCTGGAGCTGCTCAGTTTGGGGAACATAACCAAATTCAGTGCAGCAAATGTGCATAGGAACCAATGACTTACAATACAAATAACTGGATACCAGGTTTGAAAGCAGCAAAAGAAAATACTTTTCAGACAATACATAAGGGACTTGTAGACCACCGTATGAATAAATGTGGACAACAAAATAATTCTATATCCAGCTATGGAGTATGGCAGCCAGATGGTGTTTCTGGTGCAAGTACTGACTTGCCTTAAGGAGGAAAGGAAGGAAAGGATCAGCCCATAATTACTCTCGTGCAACTGGCCACTGCCTGAGGTGGGATAATCTACCAAGTGCACCTCTGGTCTACACCAGCACTGCAGCACTGCAGCACTGCAGCACTTATGGCTTAATGGGTAACTAAAATTTATTGGCACAGAGTAAGTGTCAGAGGAACTGAAATAGTTGCACTGCAGCCAAGCAATTCTACTGCACCTACAGCCCCACGCTCCCAAGATCCTTGATCTTTCTGAGCCTCCTCACACCTCTAATCTGCCCTGCAGCCTTCCACTCAACACTTGAAACAAGGATACGCTCCTGCTCCTGCTGGGAGTCGATCACCCTCTCCATGTGGCCCATGAGGGAGCTCTGGATGGCATCCAGGTGATCCGTGAGTCTCTGCAGCAGCTCCATCTGGTTCTGCCGCAGGTCGGACAGTTCCCGCTGCTGGCTCCTCAGGATGCACATCACCTCATCCTGGAACTCTGCTGTCACCTACATGTGGAGAGGACACTCATTTCTAATAAGGACTGGAGGTCAGCTCAGCTTTCTGCTCAGGATTGAGTCAAGCCCTGTGCCTGGAAGTGAAGTTGTGTAACACACAACACAGCAAACACAACCAGTTTAATGCCTCTTCCCAAGAACGGTTGTGCCAAGGAATAAACTGATAAAACAAGGATCCTGCATGGAATGAATAAATGGTTGCTTAGAATATCAACTGTTTAGATTCAGTATGCCCTTCAAAACAGACTTTATTCACTTTTGGCCAGGTACTGAGAGTGTTCATGCCTACAAATATAAACAATGACCTCAAACATTCACAAAAGAGCTGTGCAATCAGTACAGTAAGGAGACTTCTTCAGAGCACTTTTTCAGATCTTTCACTTATTTGAGAAAACCAAACAACTGGACAAGTATAAATTTATATATGTTGTCTCTTCAGCTGCTCGAAATAATTCAAGCTCTGTGAGGACCCACCCTTAAGGGGAAGGAACAAGGAGACACACACATCAAGGCCAATCCCTCTGTGACCCTTTCTTTGCTGGGAACAGCTTATCTTGCTACAGGCAGAGGCAAGTATGAGAAAGAAATCATCAGTCTGGAGAGCACAGAGCTCCTTCTCTGCTGCATTCAGCACAGAGCAATTCCAAGCCCAGTGCAGCCCCATCTCAACCTGCTAGGGCATGACCCATGATACTTCAAGGAACTGGATGAACTTTCTGTTAGGTCTTTCCTAGTAAGATATGAAGCATCATGAAGAGCAGCTCTGACTCACCTGGTTGTTAGATGATCTTGGTGACTGGTTCATATCCCTGGAAATAAACAGAGAGAGAGTAGTAACCCAGTTATGTCAATTAACTCCTCTTATTATCCAAGTCTTCTGCCAAAACAGGTCACATGTTTTATGGTTGCTTTACACTCCAGCTCATAACTCCATTCTGCCTTGAGTAACATGGAGAATGATGGGAAGGTGGTGAAATCCCAGTCCTTACAGCACTGTGATGCTGCCAATTGCACTGTTCACAGACCCTGGAATTCCTTACAGACTGGTCCCTTTGCAGGGAAGAGACCTGAACCAAGTGTTAATGAGGACTGTTACAAAGTGCACTGCACACTGATTTTTCACTTTTGTCTGAATTCAAAGACAGGGAAGACCTTGCCAAACACCTTTTAAAGGTCTCCCAGTATTTTACCAAAGAAAAAACAAGTATTAATTTGTTAAAATTTAGAATGAATGAGCACAAATCATCTAGTCTGATTCCAGCTCTCAAGGTGAAGAAACTAGTGACGCACTCCAGCTCATACAGCAGAATAAAGAAAAAGACTGAACTGATCCACTAATATTGCATGTATCCATCAAAGTCACAGATCAGTGAAGAAAAGGAAACATTTCTCATTCCCAGACAGTATCCACTCAGCAATTTTAAAAGGACTGAGACAGAAAAAGTGAAAGTAATTTCAGAGGCCAAGAGTTTCTGGGTGTCACTGTGCAGGACCACAGCCAGAATTAAATGCCATAGCCCATCTTTGTTGTGATCTGCACAGCCAGAGATTCAAATCACAGAGCTATGGGAACACAAGAAGAGGAGGGAGCCCTGTGAAGAAGCTCTGCTGCTCTCCTCTCACTGATGCAGACAGATTGGTCTAACGTGCCATGGGCAGACCTTTCCAGTCACCAATTTTCACTTACAGGATATTGATACAGACATGTTTAGAAACACACAGAAGCAGCAAGCAGGTAACAAATGACAGATATTGCAGAACAAGGGTACTATGCCACTGTTCAGAAGCCAATTAAAAATGGAAGCTGTTGTGACACTCACAGCATCACAATTCCAATGAAGCCTTCACTGAAAGCAGTGAAAGGGCCCAGTGTCCCTTCACAACGTGTAATTTACCTCCCACACATTCTTCTTAAGTCCAGGCTATGTTTTGGATTTTGAGTCCCAACTGGAGATAGTGCAGAACTACTCCCATTCCCAAGTGCCAGTCAGTGTTTGAGTAGCCAGCAGTGCCTTCTGTGGGGTTCCTGCCCTTTGCAAACGGGGAGAGGGCTGGGAGCACTCAGCTGCTGCCTCAGACCCCAGTGGCTGCAGAGCCTGTGGCCCTGCCCAGCTGGTCCTGAGCCTCCCGAACCCTGGCAAACCCAGCATACCCATCATCCTTCTTGCCCTTCCTCTTCAGCTTTGGGGAGGCCCGGGGGGATGCCTTGACTTTCCAGTCCTTCACAGGCAGCCTCTGCGCAGATGCTTTGGCACCAAATCCACCCGACGTAGAAGCCAAGCTTGCAACTTCATCATCGTGGTCACTGTGAAGAACAGCAGGGGAGAGGACATCACTCACAACACTGGACTGTGCCAGCCTTCACTGGGGGGATGGATTCACACAGCTCTTCATCCACACATGGTCAGAGTCAGCTACAGACACCCCCACCTCAACCTTTCACAGTCACCTCTACAGAGCTCAGAACAGGCTGCTCTGCTTTGATCCAGGTCTGCTCAGGCTGAGCTCGAGTGCTGTGCAGCAAGGCTTGGAGGGTCCCTGCATTAGGGGCAGCAGGGGCCCAGGCAGCATGGCTGAACCATGCCTGTTTAGCTGCAAACACTGGCACACGAGCCCCAGGATGGCCCAGCAGGGAAGCCAAGCACAGCACATCCTTACAGCTTTACAGACAGAAAGCTCTGGACAGAGAATGCACTGCAAGAACAGAGGAGGATTAGGTGAGCCTAAGACATCTGTGATCCTCAGTACCTTGGAGACTTTCACCTGCTGACCAGCTTCCAATAAGGCTGCACGTTTCAGTCTGAATTTACGTGTGGATTGTGGAGAACCCTCAGCTGTCAAACAGGGCTGAGCTTGTCAGGCACACAGAATGTGCCCACAGAACTTCAGGGGAACTCATGAGGGAGGAGAGATATCAGAAGCAAGAAACTTACTCCTGAGGTACCCTTGCTACCTTATATAAGGCACAATATTTGGAAACTGATCCCTTAAAAGGTTTTTACTGTTAATTAAACCAAGCTTGGTCCATGCTTTTAGAAGCAGCACAATCAAACCTTTCCCTACAGAAAGAGCACCCAGAGGCCAATCCTGAGATAAGCTGAAGTCATGAGAACATGAGGGAAGCTGGGCTGCAAACACACATTAAGTCAGGAGACAAAGCAGAGACATTCACCCCACAAGTGAAGGCTGGCTGGGGACAGAGGCACGAATGCAGCCTGAGCTGAGTCCATGCAGGGCCAGAGAGGGGGCTGAGCACTCTGGTACCTTTGTTCTGCACTGGCATCCTGGCTGTCATGCTGCAGAAGATGGTAGCTATGTCGATGGTAGGAAGAGCTCTTGTGCTTTTCTTCAACTTCATCCCTTGGGCTAGAGAGGGGGAAAAAAGAAAATACCATCACTAAAGTCTTTTTCAGCTTGGATATTCACTTCCTCCATGTCTCATGAGAGATCCTGATAGAAACTCTGTAACAAAAATCAACCCCACACTGCTCCCACAGATCCAGGAAGAGGCAGGTGTTGTGTAGAGGCACTAAGCACTTGAACTGTGTGCTTTCCTGGGGTCTCAAAAAGGGAGAAGCAGCTCAGCTATGCTCGAAGTACTAACCAAGAACTATCTCTCAACAAACATTCATACAAGAGAGGTAAGCCACTACTCAAACTTGGCAGCACACCATACTTCCATGAATGGCATCACCTTGGGTTTGTTTTTCCTCATTTAATAATGACCAATGAAGCAAAAATTAGCAGTGCTTCTTAGTCCCTTAAAGTGTCTGAGGAAGTGTGTGAATTTGATAGGTCAGCTCAAACAGACAGAGTTGTAACAGTGGATCTAGTCTGAGTATCACAATGATTTTGAAAGCAAACTGCACGTGGTTCTAGGCTGTCAATTAGGTCTGCCTGAATGCAGCTTGCAGGAAGGACTTTACACAGAAGTGAGCACTTGTGAAATCTCTCAGTCAGAGATAGCTGATCTGGTATTCTGATACAAGACATCCAGAAGAATTCAAAGACAGAGTGGGATTGAGAGGAGTTGCAAACTTCTATAAAACTATTTTCTCAAGTTCATATTTTGAGTAAATGAAAAAATGTTGTGTAGAAACACAGTCTTAATGCCCTCCCCAGAGCCATCAGATGGGACTGTTTCCTGGAACAACATCCTGAGCTGTGGAGGCACAAGGTGAGGCCTGTGTTTGCAATTCTGATGAGTGAACAGTCCAGGATTACCTGAAGGACAACAAGGACTCTCTCAGCCTTCTAGTCCTGCTGGAAAAGAAGGTGTTTGCAGGTTCACATGGTGCATGTGAGCAAAGCCCTAGCCTAAGTGATCTCTGGAAATGCCAGATGCATCTCACTGTTCTCATCCCACTACAAGACAGGGACACTAATTCTGTCATGAAACCCAGCACTGGTCCAGCATGACAGATTCCTCCTTCTAAGCAGCCTAAGTTATGTTGCACCATCCTTCATTCCTGCTCCGCTGCCATTTATTTTCTGACTGCTAAAGTAATTTATTTATAACACTAGCTGCATAGCGCCAATCCTAAAAGACATAAAAGCAAACCTGTCAATTATTTTGTCAATTGATTCAACAAAAGCCTGCAGGAATGCATCACCTGGGGCAGAACTTAGCTTGTACTGGTTTGATTTTCTGAGCACACAAAAAGAATCTCAAGTCTCCATGTGAACATGAAGGCCAACAAAGTAGACTTTTCACCTTCTTAACAGAGATCATTTCTGCTGCAAAGGGTATCAGAGAGCAGAAATGGTTAGAGGTGGCCCAGGAAGTTCAGGACACAGCATACAGACCAAGCACACAGGAAGGCTGACTCATCAGATCCTTTAAGGGAAAGAGGGATGGAGAACTGCTCTGGATTAATCACAACATAAGAGCTTTTCACCAAGCTGCCAATTTGGCAACTGCAAACAGATTGTTTTGTCTGTGCCAGACAAACCCAAGTGCTGACCTGTCTGCCATGCTGTTCCTGGTTTCCCGGGTTATGTCAGGAGCCGCTGGCCATGGCTGACTCACGACACTGTCAGAAGATGCATTTTCCTGAGTTAAAGCAGTCTCCAGTAATGACGGAGCATTCAGTCTGTCTACCTCCACTGGAGGCATGTCCAAAGAGTGGTGGCTGTGCTCGGAGTTGTGGCGGTTCCTGGGGGACAGCAGGTGCAGGGCTGAGGCAGCTGAGGCCATACTGTCTGCGTGGTGCCCGGGCTCCAGCACCTCCCCAGGGAGCCCGGGCGGAGCTGCTGCAAAGCTGCGCTGCAGGGTCTCGGAAGCGATCTCTGGGATATCCTGGGACATGGCTGTGGAAGCAGAGGAAATGACGTCTGGGGAGCGCTCACGGGTGGGAGAAGCCTGGGGCACCACCAAGGGCTCCACTTCCTGCAGTTCCAGTGCTAGAGAGGAGTTTCCTGGTGCGACCTGAAAACAAAAATCAAGTAAGAGCCTTTAGGATCACAGGGAGACACTCCAAGAACCCCTGGTGCCTTACACTAACTGCCTCTGGAAACAGCCTGCTGTATCCTTTCCTCATGTGATTCCCTGGCTCTCACTCCTTCATCAGATGGAAAACAGTCCCAGGACTTACAGTGGACTCTCAGCTGGGCTAACAACACACTTAAGCCAATGCTAGTTTGAACCCCCTTTCAAAAGAAAACGTAACACTAATTCTACCTCCCTGCTCTGCTCCAGACTTCCTCCTCTTTGAAGGAGAACATTAGTTTTAACACTGAACATCTCCCAGACTGAAAACTTGTTTCAATTTCAAGGTTTGGTCATGATCTGTCTTACACGACACCTGGAAATTAAAATTTAGGGATGGGAATTCATGATTTCAGAGTCATCAGACCAACAAGCAGGAATAAACCTTTCCAGGTAGCACTGTCTCTTAACACAAAGGCTGACCTCACCCAGCCACTGGGACAGTGACAGCACAAGCTAGAGCTGTCTCTGTTCAGAGACACGCTGTTCTATACATGGACAAGTTTCATCGACATGGCTGAGTTAGCTGGACTGCACATCTGTGCCAGCAGCTGTGTTTTCTAAAGGGCACACACTGCTCCTGTAAACATCCAAGTAAGTGTAATTTCACAGAATCCTAGAAAGGTTTGGTTGGAAAGGACCTCAAGGATCATCTCATTCCAACCCCCTGCCATGGGCAGGGACACCTTCCTCTAGACCAGGTTGCTCAAAGCTCCATCCAATCTGGCCTTGAACACTTCCAGGGATAGGGCATCCACAATTTCCTGGGAAGTCTACACCAGTGCCTTACCACCCCCTGAAAAAAGAATTTCCTCCTAACATCTAACCTAAACCTCCCCTCTTCTAGTTTAAAATCAGTCCCCCCATGCCCCATCCCTGTCTGCCCATGTTAAAAGTCACTCTTATCTCTATTAAGCACTGAAAGGCCAGTTCACTCCTCAAAGCCTTTTGTTCTCCAGGCTGAGCAATTTCAGCTTGTAGAGATCTATAGAGAGGTTCCTTGGCCCATGAGAAGGAAGGGAGCAGCAACTGGAGCCTTACTGGAACAGGTGCCTTTGGTGTAAGCTTGTCAGGGAGGCCTGGGATAAGAACAGAGTGACTCCTAGGACTGGTCTGGAGACTGCTGCTGCTGCTGCTCAGCGTGAGGCTGGTGTCCAGCTGCATCTTGGGGCTCACAGTCAAGTCTTCTGAAGCTCTGCAGAAACACACACCAGCAAATCAAGCAGCACAAAGAAATGACTGATCTGCATCAAACACTCAAGGTGAGGAGATGGAGTACAAAGGTCAGTGGAGGAGCCCTTGCCCTTTCCACCATGGTCAGCTACGCCCTGTCAATGAGCACCTGCATCTCCTAGTCCCCATACAGCCCAGAGAGATACCAGGTGGAAACAACAAAAAAGAAAAAAAAGGGGCATTGCAATCCTTTAGAATTCGAGGGAGCACACTGTACAGAGTACAGGGAGAAACAGGACACCATGAGATGAGTCTCCCTCCTTTTCCCACTCCCCAGAAGTGAAGTTCTCACCTGCTATGCAGCCCAACCCACTGTCACACTGTAATATTTTCCTACCAGTCCTAATTCTCTCCCTGTCCTTGGTGGCTGCAGTGTTCTCTTACCTGTAAACAACCATGGCCCTTTGGGGAAAGCATGTAGAGCAACAAAACTGAGCTGCAGTAACAGAATCCCTACGAGGCACACATAAAGCACTCTTGCTGGCCCCTAGATGACAACAGGCATGTTCCAAGTGCATTAGGGATGCAAGCAGCTGCCTATACAGGGACATTGGGACTCAGGCCAGTTCCTAACTCTGGTTACAATCTCCTCTCCTACAAGACATGCTACAGCTCTGTGCTATCCCAAAGACCTGTGTCAGTTCAGCTGTAGATGTATTATTTAACTCATGTGCTATTTACCTGGGCAGAGAGGCATCTGTGACAGAAGTGCTGCTCATGGCTGTCACTGCAGTCAGGGAACTGACACTGCTGCCTGGAGAGACAGCAATCTGTAAGGAAACACACAGCAGTCAGGATGGGACAGAGGGCAACAACACAACTCAACCTGAGAAAGACTCCTAGAGAGTCTTTGATGAAGAGGGAATAGAAAACACCCCCATAGGTTGGGCTGTTCTGCTGAGGTGCTCAGATGCTGGTCCAAGGCAAGTTCCAAAACATCCTCATCACATGGCTGCTTTTACTGAGGAACTGCTGTCCCCAGAGTGACCTCATCAGCACAGAGGCAGAGGGCTTATGGCAGAGAGTGGAGTACTCCAGCAGGGTCTCACAAGTCTGAACAGTCCCATCTACCTACATGATCATTTCAGATCTGCATTCCCACAGGACTCCATCAGACAGGATGTGCAGAGGTGGCATATTTTCTTCCATGACAGTTATATCATAACCCCAAACAAAATGTGTAAACCAGTAAGAGCAATCTCCCAGCTTGGATATCAGTTATTTAGCAAACCCGTATTTCTACAAAGCACACCTACATCAGTGATTTTGCAGTTAACACAGCACTTACAATACAAGCTTAGGCCAGTTTAGCATTTTAGATGTGCCAACAGGTCTCTGCCCAGTTTGGTTACATGCAGAGTCCCATGTGTGCTCTGCATTCAGCTAGCAGAGCTTATCACAGTCATTACAGCTGGAGAGCATGTCCAGAAGTACCAAAACCCACCCCCATCCCTGGCATCACTGTAACAGTGCTGATCTCTGATTACCTGTTGAAGAGAAGTACTTGGTGTCATGAATGCATCTGGAGTCATCAGCTTGGGTTTGGCATCACTGGACAGAGAGAGGAAGTCTGCTGGCACAGGCAGATCAGCGATGCGCCGCAGGTCTGGCTGGGAGCCGTGCACAGACTCCTTTTCAGATCCCAGCCCTTCCGTGCTCAGATCAGCCATGTGGTCTGGAAAGGCTTCAAGGGAGAGATACAAATCAGTTTGGAACTTCCCTCCAAAACTAAAGCTCTAATTCCACGAAGTATAAACTTATGCCATTGCATGCCATCCTTGATTCCAAAAAGAACAAGCAAAAACCCTGCAACATCCCAGTCAAAGCTTAGAGCAAAGCAAATCCTGTGTTATGCTTTCTCTTTGTATGTCACACTGGATTTTATCAGGCTTTGATAACAAAATGTCCAAGCTTCCTTTCTTCCCTAAAAGCAAGGCCAGTTGAACTGCGACATCCCAGAATGGTGAATGAGCTGAAAGAGCTCCTCACAGACAACCCAGCCCCCTCTACTCCCACAGCTCTGCTGTCACTGATCTCTTCCACCTGACAAGAGACAAACTTCAAGTTTCTTTCACAAGTGCCAAATCACCCAGGAAGGTGAACTCAAGCATGCACAAAGCATTAGCACTCCTGGTCTAACACATCCCAAACTCCATACTCACAACCAAGGTCTAACCAGCTTTCTGCTTCACTGCTACTCCATATTCAGAACCCTTTATGCAACAACACCACTGCACTACAAAGAGATACCCAAAACCACCCTCCTGCTCTCCCCACCAATAACCTTTAAAGGCTCAGCAGCAATGAAGACCAGTTTAACACACATGCTCACCAAATTCTTCATGAGAGCCATGGGAAGGCATGGAAGCACTTGTGTCAGGGCTATGAAGAGGCTGGAATCTAATCTGCACATCCTGTAGGGCCCTAGAAAGAACCAAGCATCTCTGATCAGCTTAAGAACCACCAAGAGAAGACTTAAGGCATCATTAAGGCTCAGAAGATTTCTTTTCACTGAACTAATTCCCTTGGAAAATGCTTCAGTGTTTTCTGCCTGTCAGGGAAGCAACAGAAGCTGATCCTCACTCAGCCATGTCACTCAGTTCTGCCACCCAGGGTATTCGAGATGTTTCCCAGCACTTGTGTGTGAGCACAACTCTTAAATCACTCATGGCCATGGAAATACAAGCTTGTCACACCATTCAGGGATACCTCCTGGTCAGGCCATACACACCACAGCCAGAAATTTCTATGGGGCCAAGTAGCTTTTGTTATGAGCAAAGGAATTAAATTTAAATTTCTACAGGTCAGTGCAGGGTTAGGACAAACACAGACAGCTGCACATTGCACACACATACTCACTTGGTGTGAACACAGAAGAGTTTTATTAGCACACCTGCTGCTGATTCAACAGCCCCAGAGCCCTGAGCACCTTCTGGAAGGGAGACAAAGGTAAAATATGAAGTTGCATGGAAACTACATGCAAAGTACTACAAAAACATCACAGCAGGATGAACTGACAGCAAAGAACCAGCATGATACAGATCTCTTTATCACTGATCTGGATGAGGGGATCAAGAGCACTCTCAGTAAGTTTGCAGACAAGTCCACTGAATCACAGACCATCCTGAGCTGGAAGGGACCCATGAGGATCATTGAGTCCAACCCCTGGCCCTGCACAGAACACCCCAGTAATCACTGCATGTGCCTGGAAGAACTGTCCAAATGCTTCTTGAATTCAGGCAGGCTCAGTGCTACAACCACTGCCCCAGGGAACCTGTTCTTGTGCCCAACCAGCCGCTGGATGAAGAACTTTTTCCTGCTATCCAACAAAAACCTCCACTGACTCAGCTTGATGCCATTTCTTTGAGTCCTGTCACTGGTCATGAGATTGAAAAGATCAGTGCCTGCCCCTCAGGAGGATGCTGTAAGACTGCAGTGAGGTCTTCCCTCAGTCTTCTCTTCTCCAGGCTGAGCAGACCAAGTGACCTATGCCACTCTCCATACAGCTTCCCCTTCACCATCCCCACGGCCCTTTTTTGGACACAGAACTCTAACAGCTCAGTGCCTTTTTTCTATTGTGGTGCCCAAAACTGCACATGGGACTCAAGGCCACACCACTGCAGAGCAGAGCAAGACAATCCCCTCCCTTGACTGGCTAAGGATGCTGTGCACCACGTTGGGCAGGAGTGTTGATCTGCTGGAAGGGAGGAAGGGCCTACCGAGGGGTCTGGACAGGCTGGATTGATGGGCTGAGGCCAATTGCATGAGGTTCAACAGGGCCAAGTGCCAGGTCCTGTGCCCAGGTCACAACAACCTCCGGCAGAACCTGGGCTGAGCAGAGTGGCTGCAAAGCTGCCCAGTGGGACAGGGCCTGCAGGTGCTGGTTGAGAGCACCTTAAAATGACACAGCGTGTGCCCAGGTGGCCAAGAAGGCCATTGGCACCCTGGCCTGTTTCAGCAACAGTGTGACCAGCAGGACCAGGGCAGTGACCAGGCCACACCTTGAATCCTGTGTTCTAGTGTTGATAACCCAGCTTAAGCCTGGTGAAGAAATTTTTCCTAACACCCAATCTAAACCTCCTTGGGAGCAACCTGAGGCTGTTTCCTCTTGTCTTGTTATTTGGGAGAAGTGACCAGCCTTTCACAAGAAAGTCAGAACCAGCCAGGAAAGAAATCCTGATCACACAGCAGTCAAATTTTGTCACCCACCTACGCTCAAGTTGTCATTTTCCTCTTCTGCTGGGAGCACTTCGGTGTGCCTTAGCCGGCAGCGGCTCACGGCCTGGATGCCAAAGCTCAGCACTGGGTGGGTAAGGAGGAACTCTGAGATGGAGCTGAAGTAAGCCTTGCCCTCCTCTTGGTTCTGCATTAACTCCATCACATACAAGACCTGGAAGAATCAGAAATGGTAAATCAGAGCTTTCAGAGGAGACCATGCACATGTGTGGGGACTACAGAGCTGAGCATCCAAAACAGATTTGGAACAAGGGAAATAACATGAGGAATAAAGCCTGGATCTTGAAATTTGAAATGGACCATTCAAGGGAACCACAAGCACCACACTCTTAAGCGAGTCAATGTTGATCAAGAACTCAATCCTACCATGCCAGACACAAGTATCTCCAAATGAGAGCTTTACAAAGGGTGAGAAGTAATCCTTAAGACTCCTCAGGATTACTCAGCTGAATTGCTACCCTTTTTCATCCAACAGTGAAATTGCTGAGTCAGCTTCTGCATTTTTATCTACTAACATGCAAATCCCAGACCTAGGCAGCAGAACCAGTCACACAAAGGCCAATTCTGCTTTAGCCACCATTTCCCACAGACAGCAACAAAATGAACTACTTACTTTTCTCTGCACATCACTCAGTATCAGATATTCAGCAGAGAGGTCCAGACAGACTTTCAGGCTTGGAAGAATACTCATGGAGCTGAAGATGTCAGGAGAAAAGCTACATATACAAATAAGAGGGAGGGGGTGCAGACAGCAAGATAGATTAGCCCAACCAGCATGATTGCTAAGAACCTGCACTAATTACCAAAACTCCCACAGAACCTTAAGGAGTTTACAGCCCTATTGCAGTGCAACCACCCACTAGAACACAAACACCTTTGCTGAAATCAGTGCTGACATCAGCTAAGAAAGCAGCTGGGAGATGGCACAATAGGATCAAGTAATGGATTCTGAACACTGAAATGAAAGGTGACACTTAGTCATTACTCAACATGTTCCACATTCACAGAAGTGCAGGAGTCATTGCTACAGATTTAAAACCAAATCAACATAACCTTTCCACAAGTTTTGGACTTTCTGTAGCATGAGGTGGAAAAAGCAGCACTAGGCTCTATGTCATATTCTTCTCACTTAAAGAGGGAAAATCTGAAGTGGCCTTAAGCTTGTGGGTGGTGAGAGAGGCCATGATACACCATCAGAAAAATAAAATCAGGGAACCTAAGCTGAGTCAAGGGGTGGACTAAAGCACAATATGCATTTCTGGACCTACATGGCTCAACATTTAAGCCTTGGATAATTTCTTAAGCTTTATCAACACTGCAGCTTCTCATAATTTAAAGAGAAAAAGTACTAATAGGAAAAGATCCTAGATTTGTTACTGAATATCTAAAATTTCTAGAGAATAAACACTCAAGGTGTGCAGTTTTGTTGTGCAATCTCCCCTCATGGTACAGCTATGTCTGTGCTTTACAGAACAAGGCAAAGACAACAAATCTTGGTAACACAAATAATAGAAGTACAAACTTCCCTGGCCTTGCCAAAGCTTGACCTGACAGCCTGCCCCAGCTGAGAGCTTCCAATAACAGGTCGGAATGGCAAAGGAGTAGGCTCAAATTTGGGCTGGAGTACAATCCATTGGACATCAGGGATCACCTTTGCAAATTCAGTGTCCCTAAATCCCACCCTTCAGGGGCATCCACCAACACGTACCGAACAGTCTGCAAACAGGTCCAAGACACCGTGCACCACATCTTCAGTTCTCTGTTCTGATCGGCTCCTGTGATGAGAAACCTCCAGAAGGGAACTCTGTAGGCACAACAGATCCAAATTCTCTTACAGAAGATTGGTCCTTCCCAGAAAAGCTCCTCACAAGCTGCCTGTGGCTGATTTTGCCAAACCACGGCCTAAAGTTCCCAGAAAATTTCTGCTCTGAGGCAGACTAGAAACCACTGCACCTTCAGAAACCTTAAGGTCACAACTGACTGAAGAAACAGTAACAGTAAAAGCCACATTTTCAGCAACAACAGTTGAAATTTGGACAATTAACAGGCCATGTAAGACTGACCATATCACAAACCTGAGAGGACTCTTCAATTTAGAATTCTCATGACTTTCATGGAATTGGCACTATGATTAAGGTCACTTTAGGTTGTGCCTCAGAGTCTTATTTATTTCTCCATCACTAGAAAACTGACTACAAAGATGACAGGACTTGTTCCTGGTATAAAGCTAAAATTTTAAAGTATGATTCAGTTATAAGGAACTTCCAAGGCAAGGCAGAGTTAGAAAACAATGCTGAAATTTAATACTTCAAGCACAGGACCGGAGACTTACTCTGGGTCTTGTTTTTTATGGTTGTCACAAAAGAGCAGGCAGGAAAGAGGTCTACCATCATGAGGTTTCCACTCATGAAGACACCTGGGAATAAATGAGAGAAAACATCCAAGTGTGAAGGGAGTGGTGACTGAGGAGGGTGCTGACACTGAACACACAACTTGTCCAGAAGCCACAAAGCATTATTGATTTGTAGCTCTTTACAAGTCTTACATAAAGTAAGGAGATTACACAGAAAAATAGTTACCAATAAATAAATAAAATCTCATTATGACATTTGGTCTGGTGTTTTAACAAAAATACAATGCAAAAAGAAGTCAACATTGAGAAGAACAGCTCAGAGCAGCTTCCTGCATTTACACAGAGTTTGACTACAGCTTGTGCAAAGCACAGAACTCCTGTTTCCAGACACAGCTCTCTGCTTTTTCAGTGATGCAATTTTTCAGCAACAAATTACAAACACTTATCCTGTATCTTTATAATGCCCTGAGAATGACCATCAAAGATAATTCTTTATCAAGGAAATTCTCCTAGAGAAAATGTTGCTCTCTGTTCCAAGATCCTTCATTTTCCAATTCTCTAGTTACCTTGGCTCATCCTGTCCCTCAATATAGATCTGCCAGAATTTTACAAAACCATCATGGCTTGCTGTGGCCAACACAGTTCCATCTGGAGAAAGTGCTCCCTCGCTCAGGCACTACACAGAGGGGGAAAAGAGACACAGAAAAGTAATTTAATAGCTTTTCTTACTTTACAAGAAGAAAAAGCTCTATCTTCAAGCAAGAATTTAACTAACAGTCTGACAGTAGAGAAGGCCAGCTTCTAACATTAAGCCTTTTTAACCCTTCACAGAACAATTGACAGACACCCCTTTTAATAAACCATCACCTTTTCCAGACAGCAAATTCAACTACAATGGATTCTGTTGCCACTGCTCTTACTGTTATTCATGTAATGAATAGAGCTAATTTTGGTTTGGGATCTTCCGGCTTTTTACAATTTTCATAATTGCCTCACAACTGTTTTTTAACAGCCAGCTGTCCTAAGAACTGCAGCTCCTGAGACACTATAACCCAAAAAAACCCAGGTTTGTACCGTGCTGTGGCCTTTCACCACAATGAAACCTTCTTTGATATCAGGCACTTCCACTGGCCAGGAGCTGTTGTTGGTTCGGATGATGTCCAAATCCCACACCTCTGCCTGGAAAACAAACATGGAGGCACACAGGTTTATTTTTATAACCACTGGCTTGATACTAGGGAACTTCTAGATCCTTATCTTATGGCCTGATACACCAGCCCAGTGGCAAGTGTGTGACATACACCTTCCCATTTCCACACAATTTGGCCTTTAGATGCTTTCCTGGCACTGTACATAACACAGGGAATTACTCTTGGCATTTGTAGCTGCTGCCCACCAAGCCCCTCCCTCAGTACTGGCTGAGCCTCAACAGACAAGTGATGTCCCTGTTTCAAGTGGTCCTTGGTATTTTATGGTGAGCAGAAGTTCCCTTTCCATCCTCCTGAGGCCCAGAGAATGATCTCTCCTGGGAAGAGAGGAATCCAACATCTTACAGGAGGATGCCCAACACGGACTAGACAGGAGCCTTTACAACTTCCTTGTAAACTCAGCTCTTTCCTTCATTAAATTCTCTCCTTCTACTGATAAATTAGGGCAATGTTTCCAAAGCAGAGTTTCCTTACCCTGTCCTCATGCAACAATGCCAACGTCTGACTTCCCTCTTCCCCGCTCTCCTCGTTATCGTCCGGGATGAAGGGGCACCAGATGATTCTTCGGAAGGTGTTCAGTGGGGTATTGTCAGGGCGCTTGATGTTAACCAGGATCTCCTCTCTGATCACCAGGGTTAAGAAATGTTACATTCTGGCTCTTTTACTAATGCCCAGCAGTAACCTGTTCAGGCTTGATCTGCTGTTTTAATACTGTTATACCTCAAGGCTTTTTGGGCCATTGATTCAAAAGAAAGCAGGTGAAGGGATTCTGCTGAGAAAGCAGCCAAGCTAGAGTTTCTTCGCTGACTGAAAAGCTTCAGCTTATAAAAGTTCATAGGTTCTCACAATTTTCTCCTGCAGGCTGCAGTGACAGGATAAGCACAACAGGGGCACATAGCCACATCTGAATGTGCAATCCATCAGACATCTAATGATTAAATGATTTTAGTTAGCATTGCAAAACTACCAGAGAAAGACAGAGGAGCTACCACATTGCCCCCAGCTGAGTGCTCAAGTGCATTACTACAAATCAGGGCTTCAACAACTACCACCACCTTTGCCCCAGTTGCTTTTGAAATGATGGTGAACAATTAAAATTAAAAAGCTACGCTCTGAGGTGACACCTCACGTTTCCCAGAAGCACTGAGCAATCACTCCTAGCAATTAAAAGGAAAATATTTAGGGTAATGAACACTGAAAATAAATTTCAGGGCCACTAAAAGGATGACAGGCTTGGAAGGAAGATAGTGAGTGGACGGGACATATTACATCCTCTTCCCCAGAGAAGTAACTGAGGAAAAGAGCTAGAACCAGACAAGACAAACCTCTCTCACACACTTGAGGTGACACTGTTCATGCCCAAGGCCAGCTGGTACAGACTGACACTTCTCCTTGTCTACTCTGCCTGGACCAGGAGCACTGAGGTGCTCCTAGAATTTCAAGCAACACATTATCAAGTAATGATTGTGCTGAATGCAGGTAGAAGTTGACAGATTTGATACTCTGGAAGGGGCATAACTATCAATCTTCCCCCTGCAAGCTGCTATTCTGCAAAGTCTACAAAATTAAACAGCAATGTTGAGGTTGCATTCACATCTAATACAGGAGCTGTGTTTGGACAAGATACTGGATTTTTTCTTTATCCATGGCCAGGCGCCAGACAAAAAGGTTGCCAGCCTCGTCCAGGCAGGCCAGCTGGTTGGAGTTGAGGTGAGCAAAGGCCAGGTCTGCCACGCCTCCGGTGAATCCCTTCAGCAAGGTCCGCTCAGCAGTGCTGACACTCAACACCCGCACCATAGCAGAGCCATTGCTGGCAGCTGTGAGACAGACAAGAGGGAAAAGTCACCATTTGTGTCTGTTTCTCTGCAGAATTCTCATAAATTTCCCATAACTCTCATAAACTTCTCATGATTCCCAGGATTAGCCTCATTAAAGATGCTGCAATTAAATGCCACGTCTAAACCTTCATCCTGAGCTTGCTCCACTTCCAAGGCTGACCTCCAGTGACAGTGAATTAATTTTATTTGCAATTTAATTTTCAGTTACTGGAGAAAAGGAGGCAGATAGCTCAGATAGACATTCTGTAAGGGGAAGCAAAAGGCATAAACATTCACCCTGCAAAAAGCACTGCTTTTTGGCTTGCATGACTGAAAAGAAGGTGCTTCAGAACATGTGCACACTAAGCAAAGGTTCCAGCTTCCCCTTTTCAGACAGACACCAATCATTATAAAGCAGGCATTCTTACAGAGATCATGGTGCTTCCACTTCCTGATGCCCATGCCAGCCCTAGCAAACCACTTAGCCTCTCAGTGTTACTGCACCCAAGCTTTTAAAATATTTTTAAAGGGTGAGGCATCCTTAAGCTACTCTAGAATAACCTCAGCTAGGAAAAAACACAGAGCAGAGTAATAGATTTTATAAAAGACCAGATTAATTGGCGTGAGAGCTAAGAACAAAGAGACACAGACACTCTGTGCTTCTGTGAGAGCAGAAAGAGACACTGTAGATAACTAAGTGTTCACTTCACAGAACTCTTAAGGTTGGAAGACACCTTTAAGATAATCGGGTCCAACCAGCACAACCCTCATGTTCACCACTAACTCATGTCCTCAAGTGCCGTATCTACATGTTTTCTGAATGCTTCCAGGAATGGTGACTTCACCACTTGCCTGGGCAGGGCAGTTCCAATGTTTCAGAATCCACTCCATGAAAAAATTTTTTCCTAATATCTAATTTAAACCTTCCCTGGCACAACTCGAGACCATTTCCTCTCATTCTGTCACTTTCTTTCCCATATGCTGTGAAACAATCTTTCCTTGGTTGTTCTGCTTTCCTCTCTCTATTGCACAAGACACTGCATCTGCGTTGCTCTTTGGATCCTCAAAATTTAGTCTAAATTTATGCAAGCAAATCCACCACACACACTTATCTGCTCAAATTACCATGGGGCTGTTTCTGTGCTTAGCTACAGAGCAGCTTGTTTGCTGCAGAAATATTTAATTAGAGGAGGAATCTGAACATCAGCTCTCCAGTAAAATCAATGTAGTCCTTCAACTTTTCCTACATCCCCACTGAGTCCTTCTCTTTTATTTCTAACTCTCCCACATAACGAACTCTTCTCTCTCCCACTGCTTATATTCCCTCTACAACAGCACTCTGATCTGGGTATTGCAAGGTATGTTTCAATTACTGCCAGTTATATTGTTCTGATGTAAATTCTGCCTTTCTTAATGATACACAGAGCAAAAGAATACAAATCATATCCAAGATAAGAAGGCATCTCACCTCTAATGGCATAAGCCAGATAAGAGTTTGAAACAGCTATCAGATTGCCATAGTAGTATTTCTGCTCCCAGTCATATCTAGCAACAGGCTGTATTTTCACCTGTTCAGGAGAAAGAAACAAAACATGACAAATGTCTGGAATTATCTTTTCCATCTTTGTGGTCCCTTAGTTGACTACACACTAAGGAACAAACTGGAATAGAAAATGGAAAAACACAAAATGGAAAATTAAGGAACAAAGTGGAAAAGGGCTGAGTGGATCAAGACCAGAGGTCTCTCTTCTCATCATCAGCATTGGTTCTGAGCATGGCTTAGTTCTCTGCTCAGCACCAGCCCTAACTTCAGCATATTGGTTCTTGCAGCTCTGACCTACTGGCCTGAGCCTCAGCAGGACTGATGCCAGCAAAACAGCCAGAGAAAACTGTCCCTTCACGGCCCAGAGAGGAAACAATCAGCAGAAAAATCTTGTTTGTGGAGAAAGGACACTTTCCCAGGAACCTACAGCTTAGATCATGGACTTCTGAAAATTACGGGATAACTTGGCCAGACTCTAGAATAACAGAAACAATCAGTTACAAGATACTGTTCCAACTTTTTTCTCTGTGTTAAACTCTTTGACAAACTTCTACCTAATTACAAACTCCTACAACACAAGAAAGAAGATATTTATTTCTGTTTAAAATGCTGATGTGACTGAAAAAGAGACAGAGCATGCTTTCTCTTCCTCCTTACCTTGTTACTCCCTCTGGCCTTACTGGTGATGCTGGAATCACTGCTGGCCACTATCTCCACGTCCTTTGCTGATATCACTAGGCATGTGGAGCTGTCATCACCAGAAAGGCAGCTTTAAAAAAAAACAAAGTGGGGGAAAAATCAGACAGGACTCACAGGAACAGAGTATTTAACACTTTATGTTAAATTCATAATTTTAACAGCAACACAGCAGGATTTGTGCGTCTAAGAGCTTGAGCTGAACAAATGACGACAGAAACTCCTCTCAGCTGAGTCTCCCTTCCCAATGTGTCACAGGTTAGAGAGAGTCACACACCTGCTTTGTTCAGCCTAAAAACCTTCCGTTCATTTGACTTGAGCACAGACCTACATTGGATTCAAGTCCCCAACACTGGAAGGTGCAAAGAAACCAAAACCAACCAGCTGAACCTCACCAACAAAACAGTGCACACTGCTCGTGGTTCTCATGGCATCCTCCTTCAAAACCATGGCCAGAGAACCCAAGCAAAAGCTGCTTCCATGAGCTCTGCAACACCTCAGGTGACTTGGGTCCCTGAAGAAGTCCTGCTGGACATCTACAGGGGAACCACAAGTTTCAACCAGAGCCCTCATGATTTACATTCACTCTGACCAGCAATTTTCACCACGTACAGTCCTGTTCCCTTTCTCTGAACAACTCTGCAGATATTCTTTAGTTCCTGAGCTGCAAGGATGGCAGACTCCATGCATCAGCCTCACAAAAGCTACAAAAGCTCTAACCAAGAGCACTGGCTCACAACTGCCACCTGAACTGAACATAAAACCCATTGTCAGACTCCCAGCATGCATATCCATGCTTGAGAGAACCGAATTTGAGCTGTTTTCTATTCACTCTCAGCATTTCTTTGACAAAACTTACATGACTTGTTTCTCCTGCAGGGCTCCTAGAGAGATGCTGCGATGCACTGGCTTGGCCAAGGCAGGTCCATCTCCACTGCCAAGGGGATCAGGCACCAGCAGCCCATTCAGGTCCCCGTTATACGAATTCGATGGCCTCTGGTTCTCATTCACCGAACCTGAGGAAAAGCACAACCAGCTGTGCCCAACATGCAATTAAAAGAAATAGCACTGTGTGAAATACACCACCTCCAGATGCTTTTTGTCAGCCTCTATTGGTCTGTCAGGTAGAATATGCTGAAATGGTTAGGAGAAGTGTTCTACAAAAAGGATGTGTAAGAGACCTCCTGTGTGATGACAAACTCACCTCCACACATCTGAGTGAAACAGTTCTTTTTTCTTCACAAGCCATTTCAGCAGATCAGAGAAACTCCAAAGAACATGTTTCAAGGAACTTACCAGGCCCAAGGAGCAATAGCCTTAGATCAGAAAGACTAAGCTGGTAATTCAGGTTTACTGAATCAAGTGCCTGACCAAAAGGTTCTTGACAGGTCAGTTCTAACCCTAAGGCTTGCAGAGAGACCTCTGAAGTCCAGCAGTGCAGGGATCAGCTGCAACATTTGGGGCTGGCTGGAAACAATACATTTGTTACTTTCCAAAACTGGCTTCTGAAGGTAAGTGAGACCTTGAAGTCCAGGTGTTTAAGTAATTTTGCTAGGAAACTCTGCAGCTGTGCCTATGGGATTCCCGTATTTTTCCCTTGGTTGGACAATCACATAGAAGTTTACAGCACTCAAATTTTGTGTAAAGCAGCCATTTGTTCAGAGCCCCAGCTGTGCTTTGAAGAGTGTGTGTGCCCTGACTTTGCACATCTGGCCCAGCACAAGCTGCTTGGTGGCTTCCATGCCTTCTGAAGGCTTCAGGAGGGGACAGACATAACAGGGGATGAAGGAGACTCTTCTTCTTCACTAGCAAGGCAAATATTTGACAACCCCCACTGGAGAGTAAGGCCCCTCCATCTGCACCCCCACATCAGCACACCCAAGGAAAAGCTGCCTGTCAGCGAATCCTCACTGGAAATTTTCACTGGTTTTGAAACCCGAAATTTCGTATACTGTTGCCAGGTAACAACTGCTGCTGAGCTCTTGCAAAATGGCTGCTCCCAGGACCAGAAGCTCCCTTGTCACTGGCACATGTAACAAACCTAAACAAAGCTGTGGGCAAGAGGCAGATCCTTCCAAAGTAAGACGACCTTTCAGGGTGAGTGCTGCTGCCTAAAACACAACTGCAATTATTCATTTGCCAAAAGAGTATCTTAAACTTGCCAGTTTATGAAGAGTCATTATGAACACAAAAATGTGCAGTGACAGGGTACCCTGATGCAGGGACAATCTGGGCACTCACCTCAGTGTACCTGCACTGCATGAAGAAAAAGTAGCACCACTCACACAGCACAAGGAAATTCAGGCAAGGGAATGTGATCCTGTAACCACCTCACACTGGTGCTGTGCTTGCTGCCACAGCATTAAGATGTGCCCCTTATTCCTACAGCATATGGTGGGTGCTTGCCCAGTTGCAGCTATTTCTACTAGCAGCACTTGATCCTTTGTGACCAAAGACAGGAAAATATTTCCTACAGAAAAAACACCCAGTCTCCCAGAGAAAGATGATATGGGCTTTGCCCTTTTGCAGCCACAGCAAAGTCCCATCTAAGTACTGCTGCTCTTTTACAGGCAGCAGGATAGTGATGTTTGCTCCATGGGAAAAAGGAAGGAGGAAACACTCCCCAGGGTTGATGGGCTCAACAACAGTGTACCCAAGTTCAGGATGGGTGTAGCTCATTCTGTGTTGGTGGAAGCCAAACAAGCCCAGGTGCTGCCTGTGCACAATCCTGGAGGCATAAAAGAAGGGAAGAGGCTCTATTTAGGACGAACATGAACTAAACCAAAAGGTTAAGCCAGACTGGTAGATTGAGGTCTCAGAGGGAAAGAGGAGTGTTTGTATTCATCACCTTTTCAAAGAGCAGGAGCAGTCAGAGCTGAGACACTGAACTCTTCCTGCTGCCACCAGGAGCTGCCAGCCTGTACTGAACTGCTACACCATGAGCAGGGTGAGCCCACATAACACCTGGTTATCAGCAGAGATCCCTGCAGGGATTGAAGGATCCTGCCCACCACCAGCAGGGATGCTCCTCCTCAGCATAGGGGCACTGACACCCTGTCCCCAGCAGGCAGGTCCATGCTTTGGCAACAGACACTGAAGCAGTGGATGAAGCTTGCCAAAACTGGGAGAAACTGTGTCAAGAGGGACAGGCAGTGATTACATTTTCAAACTCACCAAGCCCAGCAGAATTAAGAAAAAGTATTGTGACAGTTGTTAACTCTTTAGAACAGGGAATGTTTCTTGTCACCTGCCTGGACAGGATCTAGAGGAGCACAACACTGCTCACAGCTACCTGCACCTGGCACTGCAGAACTTGAAGGCTCCCCTATTCCTCTCCCCTGGCATCCTAACAGGAGTTTCAGAGACTTTCAGCTAACATGTGCACTCTTCTTCTTCTCCTTATTATGTCAGTCTTTTCAAGTTTATTTGCTGTTACCCAGGCAGTGATTCAGCTGAGAGCCACCATATGTTCCTTCTGTGAACTTCCTGCCCACTTGCTCCTTCTCCTCTCAAATGCCTTCTTGTGCAGTGGAGTTGACAGAGAAGGTAAAAAGAGAATGGACAGGAAAAGAATGAAAGAAAAAAGCCATACTCTGTCAATAACTCCTTGACTTCAACCAGAAGGAAAAGCTGCTTCAGGAGAAAGCCAAGTCGTCTTGAGCAACAACTCCAACCATTTCCCAACCACAACACATCCTTTCAGTTCAGAAACTGCTTGTGAAACGAGCGCTCCCTATCCCTGCACTGAGCTCTCCTTTCAGTTTCTCAACTACAGTGCTGCACTACAAACAAAAAATGTATTTTTCTTATAAGAATTAGAATTCAGAAACACGCTAGCACTCCAGAAACCACAGGAACTATTCCAATTAATGAGAAGTTTCTCTAAGGATAGCAGAGCTAATGAAGCTGCCCTCCTGTAGGTTTGGTCCATCACCTCATGTGCCTCTGCAGCCCTCCACAACAATCCCATTCCCACCATCTCTTCATTTTGGCCAAGCAAAAGGCAGCACACATGGCAGCTGCTTTGGAGGTAGCACATTCCTGCTGAGTCTCAGAACATTTACAAGTTATATTATTCCTGTCCTGCCTTCCCCTTGAAGGGAGCACAAGAGGAGCATAACCCTGTCCTCCACGCAGAGACTAAAATATTTCTGCAAAGCATTCATGTCTGTTACCTCACCACATTTGACTGAAACACCATGGCAGGTTCAAGAGAGGAGATGAGAGAGAGCCTAAGCTCCAGGAGAGTGGGAACACTATCCAGCTGACTCCTGAGCCCGCTGCTGATACTCTTACAGGCAGAAGGGAGCCTGCTGAACTCTGAGCAGAGAAGCAGAATAGTTCAGAGCACAGGGAGAACACTCACAACCGCTTTAGGAGAGATATTTGTGATCCCATTTCACATACAAATAAGGAAAGTGAAAAGTCTGTGTAAAGGGTGAACGCGGCACCGATCTCAGAGCGGCCTGACAGCCCCTCGCACTCAGCCCAGAGCCGCCCAGAACACTGCAAGCACTGCTGGTACGGGGACACTCGTGTCACGGCGGTCGCTGCTGCTCAGCTCCCGCAGCACCTCTCAGCTGAACAGAGCCCCGAGACCGCCGCACAGCGAGCTCTGGGGCCGGCTGCTCTCGCTCTGCCCAGCGCCAACAATCCCTCCCTGCAGCGAGGGTCCCAGGCCGGGGCTCCC
>VWZP01006963.1:140194-162497 GCA_013396995.1 Dicaeum eximium
GCGGCCCGGGGCTCCCCCGCCGCCCCCCATCCGCCACCGGCACCGCCAGGCCGGGCACGGCCGCCCCCGCCACACGATAGGGGGCTGCACACACGGCACAGCGCGGAACCGGAGCGGAGCTTCGGGCACCGACTCCTGGAGAGCGCTCGGGAGCCGCTCTGGGTTTGCCTGTCAGGAAAACACACGTGTCCTGCTCGGCTTTGAGGGGGCACGGAGCCTGACTGCAGGCTACCATCGCTGTTGTCATCCTCCTGTATTATGTGGGCAATTTGCATTGGTAAAATACAACAAGTGAGAACTAAGCTGTCAATGTTAAAAACGGAGCCAGAAGGCTCTGTTGTGAAAGCTGCTGAGAAGGAGAGGACAATTGTATGGAGGAGGGCAGACCTGCCCTGCACTCACGGGTAAAACTGTCAGGAATTGTTCAGTTCCAGGTCCAGGCTCTGCAAGCATTTCCCCACCGGACAGACACAGTCTACCCCCAGCAAGCACTATCACACACACTCCACAGCCAACTCATAAAAATAATTTAAACTTTTAAGAAAATCTCTGTTTTATTGTGTAATGTAGCATTGAAACATCTGAACAAATCAATAACTGGGCTGTACAGGCTGCTGTTCTCTCATTTCTTTGGGTTATAGAGCATCTTGTCAGTACATAAACAACAACCTTTTGCATTATAAATTCTTTCCGAGGCATGCTGGTACAACACAAATTTCTCTTACCAAATGCAGCTAAGTCTAACTTCCAAACATCATGCACAAGAAACTCATCTAGTGACAATGTAAACTCAGCAGAAGGGCAGGTCTCAAGTCTTGCTTGCTCACGTTCTGCAGTGCTGCAGGTTTGTGTATGATATTTGGAATGTTCCATGAGTGTGAATAATACCAGTTAGGAGAGGAAAACGGGAAAAAAAAAAAAAGAAAAAAGAAAAAAAAAGATAAAAGAAAAAATAAAGAAAAAAAAAAAAAGCCCGGGTGCCTCGGGATGGGCAGCTCAGCCGAAGTTGTGCAGTGCTAGCCTGAACATGTCATTGGTGCAAACCCAGGCATCGTTGATGTTCTTTAATAGAAATATCTGGTGGAATCCCATGATAGGATCTTCATCAGCCTGTAGAAAGAGAGGGGGGGGAAAAGGTTCAAAATACTCATTTTTTGAGAAACTTATTCCAAAACTCATGATAAGACAACTTCAAGCTAACATTAACAGTGACATTACATGCTGTAAGATGTGTAGCACTCCAGGAGACACCAATACCACCAGAGGGTCTGTTCTGAGGGGCTTTGCAGACAAAAAGGGCCCACAGACATGGAAATCCTGCAACAGCATCTAAAGTTGGGGTTTTGTAGAAGACTTCCTGACATGTCACTCACCACACTGATGGAACACTCCTGCCTCAGTGTTGAATCACAAATCCCTTGCCCAGGAATCAAGCTTAAAAGAAAGTGGTTCAATTTTCAGCTGCTGAACTTTGGGTTGATGGCAGAAAGGAGTTTCTGTAGGGGTTGGCATCAACACATTGCCTGGATGGCCCAGGTGATCTGGGCTTGGAAAGCCTTGCAGAGCAGGTGCAGCTGGCAGAAACACAGGAGTTCCCCTCCCACTGCCCAGCAAGGACTGGCAGGGAGCAGAGCATTCCCTGCAGTGACAATGTGTTCTGGCACAGGGAATGGCTGCAGCAGTGCCTCCACTCCTGCCTCTGACAATGTGCCTGGGTATTTACAGCAGTACTACAAAAGTAGAGAACAGTATTAGAGGGAGACTAGTGCTCCCACCTAATGTTTATTTACCCATCTTCTCAGACACATCGTGCAGGAATTAAATCCTCAAAATAACAGAAATGATTCCCAAATCAATCAGCTGGAAATCACACAACAGGATTTAATCTGAACAGCACACAGGACTAACTACAAAACAATCTTCTGATGGTGGCTGCAGTGTGTTCAATTCAGCATTTTTGAAGGATTTTAAGCTTTATTTTTTCAACACATGACTATTCAGCTTCAGAAAAGGGGGGAAATTTATAAAAAAGAGCTTTGAAAAGCAGCAGCCAGAGCAGCTCATGAAAGAGGCTGTCAAAGCACTGAATGTTCATTGGCAATGCTCTGCTGCTGTTCACTAAGAACAAGTGAAAAGTCTGAAGAGCAAAGCAGACTACAGAATAAACAAAAAAGAAACTTTACTTTAAAAAGCATTCATGGGCTGTGAAACAAGTCAGCTTTGAGGACCAACTTGCAAAGGACATCAGTTATATCACAGAACAGCAGGTCTGCCAGAACACTGGTGGCATCAGGTGCATGGAAAGGAAGCATTCAGCTCCAAAAACCACTGCAAGGATTTCGCAGTGGCAACAGCCTAGGAAGTTAAGTGGTGTACATGAAGTGCAGTTTCAGTAAGTGTATGCTAATTCACAGAAGTAAACCAAAGGGAGCCCTAAACTGGCCCCTCACAAAAGTCATACTGAAATAATAGATATTTATTTATTAAACCAGCTGAGAGCTCTAAAGCTACCAAGGCAAGCACAGTGTTAGCAGTTGTTAGGGAGGAACAAAGAACCAAAACCCAGAAGTAAGCAAATGCATAAATAGGCAAAGAGAACCCACATATCAAATCCTGCATGCATTTCTTGTAAGTTGAAAAATAAAATGCTACAGTAAAGTCATAAAAGGACAAGAAGACTGATCCAGCTACAGAAAGGTTTACTACTGAAGAAAGTAAATTGAGTACAACTCTTCAGTTTGCAAAACCATAATGAGAACGGGGAGAACAGGCAAGACAAATTACTATAAAACCACAAAGAACAAAGTGAATGAGGAAACTACTACAGCCAGAAATTAAGGCAACAAGTAAGGCCAGGAATATGAGCAAGTCAGTGTTCAATACATGACTGAATGAGAGAAAAATCCCCACAGCAAGACAAGTGCCAGCAGTCAGTGTCCAGCAAAGAGGGTGGCTTGTCCCTCAATACACACCTGCTCTGCATGAGGCAGAGGCTCCCCAGGAACCAGCCCAGTGTGAACACAAGCAATTTTGCTGCCTTAGACCAGCTGTCCATCTCGTGCATTAGCACATATGACAGCAGCCATGGCAATTATTTCAAAGGAAGTATTATCCCTCCTACACATGCCCAGAAGAGAGGCTCATGTATCTGTGCTGTAGAGGTGGCCTGTGCACTGAAGCCCTGGGTTTGTGCTTTTCCAGCTTCTCCTGGGTATCCAGTGTAACCCATCCAGGAGAGCCCCACCACTGCTTGGGAGTTGGCAGGTTCTCAACTCTCAGTTGCCCTCCTTGTTGCAGATCTCTCAGGCATCTATTACAAGTTGTTTAAGTACTTTTCACACCAAATTTGAGCTTGTCATTACTGATATGAGTATGCTTGAAAATATACCTCTGGAAAAAAAAAATACCATCACCAGACAAGCTTTAGTGTAGGTCTCCTTGATTTCTGATAAGAGCACTGCAGCTCCTGATGCTTTGGCTTAAGGAGGATTTCCTCCTTTTTTAAGAATTTCAGGGCTAGACACATGAAGAAAGACTAAAAGGGAATTCTCCCCAAAACACTTGGTATGATACAGACAGCAAATTCCCACAATGAAGTCACACATTATTTTCTTTATTCCTTTCATGTTATCTCTTCATAGCATAGAGGAGCAGTATACTTTAAAAACAATGAAACTTCTAGACTATATTCAAGGTGAAGTATATACTTTATAGTCCATTCCCAAATTTTGAGTATGTAATATTAGCACATAGCAAAGGCTCATAGTTCAGTAACTCAAGATGCCCCAGAAAACACAGACTAATCTTGTCCCATTTTAGTTTATATCTTCATCACAGCGAAGATAACACCACTGAAACTCTCTATCCTTACTTTTCACTCCAAATTCAGACATGTCCAACTCAGGATTTGCATTCCACAAGTGAGCCCAGGCTCAAAGCACAACGGGCTTTAGTCTTCCTATAAAACTTCCTTTTGTGCAGTTCAAATTCTTCCATGACATCACTGAATTAAAACAAAAATTAAAGAAGTCCCAGAATCAGGCTGGAAGAATCCTCTGATTTCCAAGCCAGCCTTTTGCTCAGCATGAGCACAGACTACAGCAGCTCTGCATCACAGAACCACAGAATGGGCTGGGTTGGTCCACCAAAGGGACCTTTAGAGATCATCTAATCCAATCCTCCTGTCCTGGGCAGGGCCATCTTTCACTGCATCAGCCACAGCTTTGTCCAGCAGTCTTCAACCTCTTTCACAAGGTCTCTAGGCACCATTTCACAAGGTTTCAGTCTTCTCATGAAAATCTTCCCTTGTGTCCTATCTGTACCTTCCAAGTTATGGTTTCTAACCACTGTCCCTTGTTACACTGTCTGGCACCACTGAGAAGAGTTTGCTTTCAGGTTGTTGGAAGTACTCAATTACTTCTCACTGACATTTCAAGCAGATTGCCCTTAGCCACCTCCTCTCCCAGTTCTACAAGCTCTTCATTGCCCACAATCTTGCCAGCTTTTTGACCTTTCAGTTTCTCTACATCCTTTCTGACCTGGAGGCTCAAAAGGAAGTCCTCAGCTCACAGAGCACTGAGTCATGCCAGAGTCTGAAATGCAACACTGCTTTGCATTTCAGGTTTAGCTGCACAACTTTCCTCCTCTTGCCTGGTCAGAGAGGGTTTTACTTCTTCACCAGCACCCCCAGCAATTATTGATTGAACTGCAGGATTGCAACAACCCTTACCTCAAAGGAAAGGCTAATTATTTGAGACTGCAGGTTCTTTCAGATGTTAAGCCTTATTTAACAGGCTTTAAGCAATGCTTTAAGTGTTCAGCATGCATTACAAAAATACCCAGTGATTTTAATTGCAAATTTCCTTTTCCTTTTAAAACTAGGAAACATCACATAACAATTAGTTATTCACAATTAATTCTGCATCCATCACTTCAAAAATCACACTCTGGGGAAAGCCACAGATCTGCCACATGGCTCTGAGAACACACAAGCCACAGCCATGCTTCTCAGCCGAGCTCAAGGGACAGAAAGGTGAGAAGAGAGCACTCCTTACTCAACCAGGACAGCCAGGACTGGAAGACAGGTAAGGCAGAGGGTTAAACGTTGTGGAGGGCTAGCCTGAAGACTTCGTTGGTGCACACCCAGGCACCTTGCAAATTTTTCAACAAAAAGGTTTGTTGGAAGCCTAGAACTTGGTCATCATCTGCCTGAGCATGACAGGAGAAATACATTACTAGGTGAAGCACACTGAAGATACTGGGTGATATTCTGGATGAACATTGGCAAAGCAGGGTCACACCAAAAGGAATTCACTCCTAAAGGCTTAAACTGATGCTTACTCTTCCTAGTTGAAGCAAGCAAGCAAGCAGCACTCACAGACAATGAACAGCAATACAAACCAATATGATTAGAATAAGTGGATGGATATTTATTATACCTCTACAAAAGGATAACCCCACCCAAACATTAATACCTATCAGCACCCATTACAGAGGATCTTTGAAAGCAATTACTGCACTGCTCTAGCCAGCAAGTTAGATCCCTGCTAGTGACATTCACCTACTTAGATGCTCTGTTACTCTGCAGCATCTTCTCAAAGAAGCTGTTGTGCCCCAGCCCCTCAGTGCAGGTGATTATTCTGCTGCAGAATGTTGGTTTTTCAAAATTTACAATTCATAGTGGTATAGTAGCATGCTACTGCTGATCTTGGAAGTGCCCTTCCTTGTGCAAAATTCTCTTACAGTTCTCGAGAGCGATACATGCAGGCTGAGCAGCCACACCACCAAGAAGGCAGCTGTAAATAACAGTGAGTGTGCAGCTCCACGTTTGCCTGTTATGGTGCTCCCTGCTCAACTGGAGCTACATGTGAGCCACTTGTTAAAATGCACCACCTGCACCCAGTTGTTCTCAGTTCTGTATTGTACACAGAGCAGCACTGAGATGGAGTAAAATGACTGTCAACATGTGTGAATTGGCATGAGAAAAAAGATTCACTACATAGGACAGCCAGGTTCATTCATGCCACAGACTGTTCCTGATATTTAATTTCTCCACCTCTATAAATATCACACAGGGCAGAAGTGTGAAGTTAAAGTCTTAAGTTGACTTTCTGAACAGTTGTTCTGTGAGAAGCAGCATTCCCAGGGATAAGATGTGATTTTTAAAGCTAAGGTTTGAGACACATAAATGTGAAGAGTGGAAAAACATTCCCTCACTTACTAAAAATTCACAAGCAAGTTGGATTTGATCATGACAGTAGGCATACTTTAACCCAGTATGTTCTCTCCAAATACCTGGATGCTCTAACACATGATCCCCAAATTATACTGAGTAGTTACTGAGCAAGCTGAAATTACTCAGAGGTTAAAAAAATATCCCAGGAAATACGACTCCAAGTCATGGTATTTATGGAAAGCTCCCAGACTGCATTTACAATCCCTCCATATTAATGGATTATGGTCTAAGAAAACCCAATAGCTTTACAGAATCTTTCAGAACTTGGTATCTTGCCACAAGACCCAACACAATCACTGTTGCAAGCTGTGATCTACTTGATAACTATGCAATAACCTTAATAACATGACTGTGCAAAACCAGGTGCAGATGTGACTGGCCCAAGACATCAAGTCAAAAGGTCTTGATCACATCACAGAATTTTGTGCACACCCAAGAGCAAGGCTGAGGAGATCAGCATGTCTGTCCTGTAATTTAGTGCTTTCTCTGGTCACATGTGGCTGCTTTTCCATGGAGCATGTGTAGGTGGGACTGTGCAACAAAATAGCTGGAATCCAACAAGCAGCTAGGAAGCAGGAGCAACTTCAATGAGAGCCAAAGCTGCCTATGTTAGGTTTAGCAGTGGATGCATCACACTGGGCACTGCTCTTCTCAGCTGCCCAGCCCAAAACAAAGAGAAAGCTTCGCAAGCAGATTCAAACATTCGGTCCTGTCTGCTTAGTAAACAGTCAGTGGAAGTTTGAATGCTTTGACACTAGAGGTGCCATCAAGTTAGCAGGAAAAGGAAATCAAACCAGCTATTTTAAAACAAACTGGGTGCAGATAACTCTAAAGACTGGGTGGCATTAAAGGCCTGACTTCACAGCATGGCTGGACCAAACAAACTGATAACTTTAACTACTGCTATGTAATTTGACATTTTTTAAACTAATACCACCCACTGTGAGCAAGTTCTGCCTGCAGCTGACTTTACATACAGAGTATTTTTTTGCAAATTCCAGGACAATGTCTTTGATTCATAAGCAGCTTCATTAATTTACAAGTATGTGGCCCTGGTATATTGGCAGACTGGGTAAGTTTGCACAGTTCAGTAGTATCACTCACACAGCAATATGGTCATACAAAGCCTGAAAAATAATCTGATTCTTCACAAGAAGCAGCTGTTTGAACAATAAGTGTTTGATCTGAGAGGCAGCATTCCCATTGCTGCATCAGTTTTAATTACAGAGGTATTGGACTGTACTAACACCAGGATTGTGTTCTTGTGTCCTGCAACAGTAAAGAAAAAGTGTGGACTCACTGAAGGGTGGTCAGTTAACAAAATTAGGTCTGCTAAATCAGAGCTCTATGCAAATGTTGCATCAAGGAGGTTGTTAAACTAGATGTGCTTAAATTGTCCAAGAACACTGTGACAATGCTTTTAAATGCAACACAGGACACCAAAACCTTACTGCATCAGGGTAAGGGGAATACTGATGCCTCTAGAACCCACATGGTATTTGTCTGCACAGTAAAACCCACAATACTTTGCTTGGCAGAACATGACTGTCAAATTACAGGTGGTTTATCTAGAACCAGGTATCTGAAGGAAGGAGCATTTCTTGACAGTCTGAACAGCAGAGGAACAATATCCCAATGCAAGCTTATCCCTGTTCCTTCCCCACCCATGAGAGCATTTAAATGTATCCAGAAATCAGATGACTTAGAATCCTGCAAAAATCTAAGACATAAGCACTCATTAACCTCTGAAAGAGTTTACCTTAAGCTGTCCCACTACCATACTGAGTATACAGCTATCAGGTGTAGGTTGGTGGTCTTGTGCTGTGATGCTGTGTTGTATTTTTTGGAAAGGGAGGCTCTGCAATGAAAAGAAATCAAAATAAGGAAATGTAAAGTAATTGAATTATTTAACTTACAAAACAAAGATTGAGCAAATCCATCATTATGAAGTGTTAGACTATAGTGGCAGTACTGCACAGAGAACTGTTGCAAATGAGGACACTACTCCTGTGGGGTAAATTTTAACAGGTGTGTTTTTCAAGCACTAAAAGAGGAAATAATGTCACCATACACAGTAAATGGTAGCTTTTCCTACTCCAACTGCACTGCCTGAAGGGCTTCAGATCATCTCTAAGCTCAAAGTTCTTATGATGAAGGAACAAACCTCTACTCTGAACTGTGTTAAAAGATTTTATCATCTTTGACATTAACCAGACAACTCCAAATTTGCTTCTTTGTTAAAGTGGCTATGAATGGAAAGGAAAAGTGGATGAAATCTTTAAGACTTGAAATCCACATATCCACCCTTGCCCTTTTTAATTCCCTTAACACTCAGGTAGCCAATGTCAGTATGTCTGGAGGTATGTGTGCAAGGAACACACCTTGAGAAACACCAGGCATTGGAGAGTAATTCTGTCTTTCAACTTAGACCACATTCACATTCCAGCACAGACAATTCGAAGCAGTGGATGTGAAACACCTGGGAGATCTCAGAGTCCTGTCACACAAATGCAATTTTGGGACTGTTCTCCCAAAAGCTGCATTACTGCTAGGTGCTTTAGTGGCAGTTCAGCATGGATGGAGCTCTGGGTGACCATGTGGCAGATGCTCAAAGTCCAGGAACTGCACAGGATGGCAGCATGTGGCCATTCAAACCTCAAGTGGCACTTGGATGTCTTTGCTGCATTTGGAAACAGGCTGAAACAGATCCAAATGCATACTTCAACAAGTTCTGCATTTCCCTCTAGTGGAAGGAGCCTCAAAGACTTCCCAGAAGGCCTAGGTAGAGACACGAGTCCCGCTGTAACGGATATGAAGAACAGTCTTGGCTCTACAAGCCTAAGGCTCTAGGAAGAATTCCAGGAAGCTAAATCCTTGGATAACAGAGAATACAGAAACTGTGGAAGGGTCAAGACCTGAGGAAGCAAATGAAGTATAGGGAGCAGCCCTCTAATTAGAGGGACACTATTCCAGAACACCCTTTAATAAAGCCTGCGATGTTTCCTCTTGGCTGGGAGTGCAATCCAACCAACCCGAAGTGCAAAGTGAACCAACTGCTTTGTAGTATGGAATAGACATTTAGTAACAACACAAATCCAGAGCCTTCTTTTCTGAATGACCAGCAGGCTGTTTTCCAGGGTCACCATCCCGAACTTCACTGTGCAAAATGCCCACACAGCCTGCACAAGCATAGGCTGGGAAGTTCCTTTGACAAAAGGGTACTCCAAAGTCCCACCTCAGCACAAGAGCTTCTTCTTGAACAAGCCCTGCAAAAAGACTCTCTTGAAAAGGCAGAGGGATCAAGGGGAATGAATGCAATTGTGTCCAGGAAGGAAGGAAAGGCTTTGGAATCAAGAGCTCTGCAAAACGGTGACAAGGAACCAAAGACAAGGCTGGGTAAGACAGTGGCTGTTTCAAGTACCTGATTCCACAGGACAAGAGGAAATGGCCTCAAGCTGCATCAGAGGAGGTTCAGGTTGGACATCAGGAAGAATTTCTTGACTGGAAAGGTTAAGCATTGTAATGGGCTGCCCAGGGAAGTTGTGGAGTCAGCATCCCTGAAGTTTTCAAGAAGTAACTAAACGTGGTACTTAGTGCTATGGTTTAGTTAACAAGGTGGTGTTCAGTCAAACGTTGAACTCTATCTTGGACATCTTTTCCAACCTTCAAGATTCTATGATTGTCCTCTTCATAGGACAGGACCCCAGATAGCTGGCCAGCCTAGTGAGCTATTCATGTGAGATATTCATTGGGAGAAATCCCACTGGAAAGAGTAGGAGTGTAGGTGACAGAAAAGATCACTGATTTTTAGGATAGGCTGAGGCTGCCTCAGAAGGATACCTACTTATAGACATGCATCTCTACTGGAGCAAAGGATTTTGTGGTATGAAAAGTACAATAAAAGTGTCTAAAAAGCATGGAGCCACACAACAAGCAAGGTTTTTACCATCCTCTGACATTAGAAATTGACTGGTCTTTCATTATGAAAACTATGGAATCTCCTTGAAGTCAGGTAAGAGAAATTAGGCAAGAATAAAGTTGAGTAGCATAAACTCACTGCCGGCAGCAAGAATACCTGTCTCAGCTTCCTCCTTGGTCCAGTATGTTCATAGAACAATGTAATTACTATCTCAAATGCTCAATGTAAATCAGCCTGCCCCTAATTAGCACAGGCACTCTACATGAAGTAAGTCCAGCACCAATTAGGACAGAAGAACAAGTGTCAACTCCCGCACTGTAACAAGGTACAGATGTGCCAGGCCTGCAGAGCAATGCCCATACAACCTTGCCCTGCTATATTAGCAGACTGAAAAGGTGCCATACCATTGCTGTCACACAGCAAAGAGTTTGATCTAAAAGAAAATGTCACCTGTCTGTGCTTACATCAGTTCACCAGCCAGGCACTGAAGGACACAAGACCCCAGAAGTGTGGGAGAATTTCAGAGTCAAACTTTCAGGGCTGTGCTGAACCGCCTAAGCAGCTCCAGAAGCAGAGGAGGTGAGCACATGAGGCTGACACAGCAATGGGAGCCCAGACAGCTCAGTGCTGACAGAGGAATGCTGAACGACATTAGAGTCACTGTAAGCTGATACAGCCCATAACGAGCCACAGCAGTGGAAGGGCACAAAGTAACTTCAGTGCATTTCCTCCTTACTTGAAGCAGATGGATACAAGCCAGAAAAAAAAATCCCTAAAGCAGAATAGTGCATCTTCACTCATCAATTATGACTGCAGCAGGCACATAAATCCAGAAAGTCCACCTTGCACCAGACATGGGGAAGGTAAAGACGATCTATGTCACAGTGGGAAAGGGGCTGGATCTGCACTGGGCTGAATCCAAGGCAGCAATCAGACACTGTGGCCAAGAAAATGCTTGGCTGGTTGGGTATCTAAGTGGCTGCAAGCCCAAAAGTCTAAAGAACTGAGTACACATACAAGCAACCCTGGAGCTTGGGTATCTCCTTACCTACAAGCAAGCAGTTGCTGCTGTTTCTGAGATGTGCAGCCTTCTCAAAGGCAACTCAGGTACCTAAAGCACAGACCTGAGGGCAAACCTCAGTCTTTACAATTAAAGATGCCTTAGGCAAAGAAGCAATTCCAAAACACAGGAGCAGTAGCTGTGCAATAAGCCAAGTGTCAAGTTACAATTATTTTTCTTCTCAATGTGTAATAAAAATGTCTGAAATACCATACTCAGAGCAGACTGTCTGGTGACCGAAAAAGCATGTCCTCTGCATATCTTGCAAGAGGAACAAACTTTCTAGTCTCATGACAGCTTGCAAGTACCCCCAGTTTTATAACATATACTCAAGAAGATAAAAATTCTTTCAGTTTAAGTAAACGAATATGGAATTCCAGTGTCCTCTCACTTGCTGAAGAGGAAACACGTATTTCAAAGTCCTGAATCATACCTGCTCATATCTGAACTGCTGACAAATCTGCATTGAGGATAAGTCAGCTTCTCCACTATAGAACTTATTTGCAGTTTATGTTTCAGAAAACAAGTTGTTCCTTGCTGTAATGTGTCTAGCCTTTATCACAGACAGATCCAAGTAACAGGTTTGCTACTGCTTCTTCCTTGGCATGCCTTAAAAGAGCAAAGGCACCTTTCACTCCTCTAGATCAGAGGCAGCTTATGCATTAGACCTTTTAAAAAAAATAAATCAATAATGTCAAATACAATTGCAGTCACAAAATATCCTTGCAAACTATGGAGTCAATTAACATTCCACCATTAGAGCCATCAGTGGAATAACCCACTACACAGCAGTAATTCATAACATTTCTTGAAGACCTAAGCTGGAAGCACAGGCTCAAGATTTTTGAACTGCTTAAGTCTAACTAAAATTTTCAGAAGCAATTATCCTCTAGCCTTCAGAACTGTTTCCCAAAACATTCAGTAAGGATTACAGACTTACAGTGAGTTTTTCAACAATGGCTGCTTTGCCCTGGAACTGCTGTCCTTCCCACGTAAGGCATGATGCATCAATCTGGGGGAAAAAGAAAAATGTCTTTAACTTAGGTAACCCTTAAACAATCCTGATAAGAGATGTTGTTTATTTAGCATAAATCCTCAGAATTCAGCTATTTGAAAACTACCTCAAAGGGACATAGAAACAAACCAGCAAAATCAAGTGAAGAAATTTGGAACAATCAACTAAAAATTAAGTAGACTACATTTCATTATCATAAGTCTACCATCAAAAAGAGATCCTGCCTTTGGATAAAAGTCAGCTCTCAAAAGAAAATCTAACAGATTAAAAATAATAAAAATTCTACAGACAAAGTCAAGCATGTGGAAAGAAAAAAATATATGAAGAAAACTGACACCACCTGGGTACTGCTCCAACTCACCTAACTCAAGCAATTCAAAAGTGTCTGGCCAGATTCCTACCTCAAATCAGTGACAAAAGTCTTAATTAACTTGGATTACACCACTAAAGATTAACTGAAAGTTGTGGTGGAAGTAGTGATACAGGACCACAAACCAAATCCAAGAGTTCCCTGCTGCATTCCTGCATGCTATAAAATTTGTTTGCTCTCCCAGGGTCTCTTAAGGGAAAAAACTCATCATTAAAAGCCCATTTCTACAGAACCTCCCCAAATTTAGACAAATTGTGACCTTGGTGCATTTCAGCAACACAAAACAGGGTGGTCCTATTCTCCACAGCCCAGGAACTCCACAAAACAACACACATCAGTGACCTGCATAATATTTCTCCCAATTACATGTGCACAGGACTCTTCATTGAATGATGGAAGGCAGAAAGACCCTAAGGGTGAAAAAAAGCCAGAAGTTCACTGTATGGAAGACCTTATCTCCAGGAATTTAGTTTGTACTTACCACCATTTTGAGGACTGAATGTATTTTGGTAGTAAAATACAAACTACTAAGGGCCTCCATATTTAGAGCTATGGTTAGAACACAAACTGCTTGGTTTTCTTCTTCTCTAGGCTCTGTATACAGCTTCTTGGGCAAAGTAAACCAACCATCTGGCAGGTAGCAAGTACATAACAATCCCAAGAGCAAATGGTATCAGTGCTGCTGAATATTGCTGAGGTATAAGGAGTGGTGTCAGAGGGCGTTGAACCACTTCAATCCTCAAGAGCTTGCTGAAACTTCACACAGCTCATCCAGAAAAACTGGCCAGAAGAACAGGATATGCTGCTCAAAGACCTGTCAGCCTTGACCTCTTGCTTCAACTCCTCAGCCACCCAGCAGCATTCCTCACCATCAGCAATCAACTCCACACACAGAGCACTTTGCATGCTCTGGAGGAATCTTCCCCTTGACTTCCCTGGGTTTGTTAGTTACAGTTTTTAATTCTGGTCTACTTTTAATTTAAATTCTGGTCTGGCTTTTAATTCCAAGTCTACTTCACCCCAAATAAGAAGCAAAAATAAAAACCTAATATTTGAGGAAATTTAAACTAAATTTACATTATTTAGCATGTTATTCTACATGTTTAAACTAGATTTAAAACTGTAAATGTATTTTAATGTTCAGAGGTTTGATATAGCATGAGGTCCAAGAAACACCTGCAAGAACTGCTAAACACAAGGTAAGACTTAAATTACATCCCACTTAAAGAGGGATCTAAGCAAATCCATGCCTGTAAATTAATGGCAAACTAAGACTAGAATGTTTGTTTTTGCAGAGGACTTTATCACAGGATTATCATCAAACCCCTCCAAACTGCTTACAGCTAAACAGGGCTTTTTTGAGTCTGACTGCCTATAAAGGCAAACAAAGCTCAAACCAGAAGTGAAAGGTAAAAGAAAAGCAATAAATACAAGTGAGTGTAATTGCACTGACTGGCATTCTGGAGTCAGGATAAAGCCCACTGTCCCACCCTGTGTATTCTCACACATCAAAACAGGGAATCCCAGACAGATGATGGGACAGAGCCCCAGCTCCCTTTCTGTGGATACTTACATATATTGCTCCTAATTGAGTCCTGTCTGCATCAAAAAGCTGGTAGTAATGTTGTACAAAGCTGGATCCAATCTGCTCCCAGATAGGCTTGTCTCCCATTCTGAATCCTCAACCAGAGCCAGTGACTATAAAACAAACAAAATCATCAGAAAGACCACAGGAATAAGTGTGACACTTGGCTTGAGTATTAGCATCGAGAAACACAGATCCTCTCAACTGGCCTGAATTTTTCTTTGGGATAAGTAGGGCAAACTCACCTCCGTATCCTAGACTTGTAACTAAAAGTCTTGGATACTGAATAGTTTAATTTCTAATTATAGATTTGGTTTGTAGTGCTATTTCAGTGTGAGGTCACATCTCATGTACAAAAGTGGAGAACAAGAACAAAACTAAGTGTTACCACTTTGTCTTCACATATTTCACAAGTTACACCATCTGAACAAGCTGGCAAGTGTTCGCTGTTTCAACTTGATCTCATTTACTGTAAACAACTGACCTGTTAACATGGATTGTCTGCAAGTGGCTTACACCAACTGATTCATGTATTTAGCTCCTCAGGTATTTCACCATCCACAGGCCATTCTAAGAGTGTCCTGTCAATGGCACATAACAAGAATTAATCTACTAGCTCTTTGTTTAACACAGGCTTACTGCCCATCCTCTTCTGTTAATGAGGCTGAAGTAGACTTAATGTTTATCTTGGAACCTGTGATAACCTCAAGATACAAACCATGATTTTTCATAGTAGGGAGAATCTGCAGCTCCTAGAGAAGGTGCTGAAGGCATCCCACACTTCTGAACACAAGTCCCTCATTCCAGAGGGATTAAGCACAGAACATGCACAGCAGTCTAGACAAGCCCAAGCTGATGGCTTTATCACTACATTACATTTTTCAAGAAAGCAAATTAATTTTTATCCTGATCTCTCTCAAAGTCTGAAGAATTGTGCTAAAATTTAAAACACAAAAATGCTGCACTCAAAACCCACTACATTATATTTTAAGACCTGAGTTCACTTCAAGCAAACTATACTAGCTTAACAACTAGATCTGTCAGCCACTAGTCCCTCTCTGCAACTCCTGTCCAGGAACCTTGGAGTTACAGGTTTCAATTGCACTGCAAGCCTGGAAAGGTATGAAATTTTGTTTTAGGATACAGGACATAAGTTACTTTGGCTTCCTTTAGCTGTCAATTACTCACACACCTGTACAAGATTTGACAAATTCCTAAGAGAAGCAAAGCACACATTCCCAAGGTCTCCACACAGGGTACTCCCAGGCCCAGCTTTCTGTGCACAGTTGGACAAGAAAGCTCTTTACATATTTTAGGCCTTTGGCTGTCTGAGTTTTACTCATACAAATGGGAAATGGGTTCAGACTCTAGGTTGGAAGTTTTAAGGTCATACAGATTTGTCCAGACTTACAGAAGAGCAAATCTCTTTTATCAGATCAATGGCCTAACAGCAGGTAGCATCTGTGTTTTCAGGGTGGTAAATTTGACTACCAAGAACAACTGCTATCACAGCTTTAAACATCCTTATCTCACAATCAGACACCTAGACAGTATAGTCAACATCAAACTCACCAAGCCTGCACACTAACATAAAAATTCAAAGTCTTGTTGCCACACCACTATTGTTTCAACTGCTCCAAAGAGATCAACAACCTGGTGTTAGTCACCATCATGAGTGCTCCACTGATACCTGCAGTACATACGTCAGACTGGAGAAGTTTACCCAGTGTGGTCACTCCTCTGGGAAAACACATTGCAAATTAAAAAAATACCCAAGTACAACAGATTTAAAAAAAAAAAACTAAACTAAACTAAAACCAACCCCACACTCACCTAAACAACTTAAACCTAGTTCTTTACAAGTGAAAAGGTTGGATTGATTGCACATCCGTAATTGCTACATACTAGCCTAACCTGGAGTTGATCCAGAAATCAAGGAACTGCAGCCTGTATGAGGGGATTTTATGTTGAAGAAAAACCACCCTAAAACCATGGCACCAACTCCCTGGAAACTCTACTGAGTGATGCCCACCCGACTGAGAGGTAGGACTCATGTAATATTTGGAAACCAGAAGTAGCAGGACTTAAGTCTGATGCCTGCAGTTTCCATTCCAGACCTGTGGGTACCTAGAAGTGTGTAGTTTGGGATGGCTGCAGTGGAGCCAACAACCAGCACAGGTCAAAATCACACTGATTCACTTTTTATGGATCATGATAACTTCAACTTCCAACACATGAAGTTACATCACTATCAGATATTCCTAAACATTTAAGGGCAAATCTCGTTGACAGTATTGATGCTCAGCAGTCACACATCTAACATTGAAGTCCAGAACAACAAAACAACCACCAGCTCATTCTTCTGAAGCTAAAGCAAGTCAGCCATTGACATATTTACCTTCCCCACACACAAGATGTACATTCACCCTTACCAGCTCCCTGTACCATCATACAAACCCAAGATGAAGCTGTATCATCACTGCTCCTCATTTAGTCCCTCAAGGAACAACAGCCTCACTCAAGCACCAGATGCCTTCTGTTCAATCCTGAAACTGTGAGAAAGCCTTAGAGACTGCAAGGAATGAAGGAATTCTTATTTTAAATATGGAAAATAGAATTACGGTTTCTAGATCTAAAAATTAGTATGTTAGCTTGCTATCTCCTCCTAAAAAAGTATTTGTATTTTGAACAGTAAAATACTATTAAATAAAATAAATAAAAACCGGAATAAATTTGACCAATTATAACGTTGATTTTTTCAGAAATGAGAACAAGCTAAAAATAAAAACGTGGTTGAAATTAATGATCCTTGACTAATTTTTTTTGCTTGCTACAATCTTACTCTCTTTCCTGTGCCATTCATATATGGTTTTGCTGAACACTCATTCTTCCTGGAAAGGTTTATTTTCCTTTTCTGATTTGTCACCTTTTCCTCCATGCTGTCTTGTGTTTTCTGCCTGTCATTACAGATGTAAGAAGCTTAGAGATGTACCTAAAGAAAGAACAAGATGGGAATGATCTGTGTCATCAAACCCAGTCCCTTTCAGTTAGACACAACCATGTATCAACCACATTGATACACTTATCAGTACAGTATTTTAATGAGATAAATATAATATAAAAGGCTTTAATATTTATTGCAAACCTATGAGGAAAGCACAGGGGTTCTGATGTTGTCAAACACTAGGGCAACACAGAGGTGCTCCAGAGCCACCCAGCCAAATCCACCTGTGCTTCACTCAGATCTGTCCTCGGTTACAGAAACATGAATATTCACTTTATATAACGCCAGATAAAAGAAGTTTGAATAAACTAGAAAGCTCCTATGATGTGGCACACCTGTCCTTTTAAAGGCACCTGTTGAAAGTAACTATTGTGTAAGTGGATTACTGGATATTCCACCTTAATTCCCCATGGAAAAAGAGATAATTTCCTTAAGCTAATTAATTTCCTTGCCTTTGTCACTTCAGACCAAACCTACCTCCTCACATCCATTTAAGAACATCATGGTCCATTTGATTAACAGCTTTTTCAAAAAGGCACAGCAGTAAAGCTGAGCTACCAGCACACACTGTAAAACTTAATTCACATTATTCACTCTATTTCTTGGAATCTGCTCGTACTAGAGAATTTATTCCCACCGCAAATACCACCCACCAGCCAGTGCTGAAGCAGAAACCCAATACAGTGCACAAAAGCTGCAGCTCCCAGCAACTCTGTCTTCAACAGGTATATGCTGACACAGCTGAACTGAAGTGCTTCTCTGCAGGGGCCTTTTGCAACAACATCAAAATAAAATTCTCCAATACCTTTGCCAGGCTGCACATTGACATGTCAAGAGTAAATTTCATCCCTCTACACATCTCTCATCACAATCCCTATACATCTCATCCTAGAAGGTACCAGGGCATCCCTGGTGATTGCTTTGCATCCATCTGCTTTGGCACATGGCAGACGCACCAAGAGCAGGACAAGCTGCAGGGCCCAGCGAGCAGCAGCATCCAAGAGAAAGCTGCACCCATGAGACAGAGGAGACCTAGAAAAGGACAGAGCCCCCCCATGGGCCATGAGAGACCCTGAGGAAAACTAGGGTTACTGGGCCTCAGGCAGACTTTTTTATCCACAAAATCCAAAAACACAGAATCTTTTCATTGCTTGTCCCAGCTTTGGTGTCTCTGCATTCACCCCTCTTTCTCCATCCTGCCTTAGCTCTGGGTGTGAGATTAGCACGAGCACACCAACACTGCCCATAATTCCTAAGGGGAACTCAGTCCTTAAGAGACTCGCTCCTGCCACAGGCCTCGATGAAACCACCTCCTACTGCTTCCTTCACAAGCTACAAAACACATGATTCTCTGTCAGTTTGCTGCAGCACAAAGTCCATGTTTCTGCTCAGGCAGCACCACCAGAGCTACTCAGAGGGGTAGCTCGAGGAAAAGTCACTTTTTTGCTTGGAAAAACAAGGCTAATAGAGAGATCACCTCTGAAACACGTAAGTACCAGAGACATTTGGAGCAGGTGAGCTACTGTCACAGCTCTGCAGTATGGAGAAAGAACAAAGTTGCTTCAGCCAGCAGTTATGCTTTACCACATTCTCAGACCTGGACACATGTAAGCTTGCTGCTATCAGTTAAAAAAACTAAGTCATTCTGAATTGGAGCAAGGCAGATGTGCGATTCTAAAAGAATGCTACATTTTTTGTTGAAAAAGTCAACAAAAACTAGCATGAGCAATAGTAAAATATAAATTGCTAAAGAAAAATAGAGGTGGTCTGCCAAGGATTGCCACATTTAAAAAGTAAGCTGTATTGAAAGAATCAATGGACAACCACCACAGGCAAGGAAGGTCTGTAAAGTCTTTCTGGTCTGCAAAACACTAAGGAAAAACCCACTGAATTTAAAGAGGAAAAACCTCAAACCAATACATTCAATGCTAGTGGAGAAAATTGCTTTCTATTATGCAGTTATGACTATATTTATTCCACAAGTAATCTCAGCATAAATAAACCATGCTCCCAGGACAGTAAAGCCAGCCCAAAACACCATCAAAGTTAAACTCTTAAGATTGAATTCAAGCTTGTTTTCTGGAAGATTTGACAATCAGTGCAACAAAATAGCACCAACACTGCCCTTAAACCTGTGCTGCTGGTCCAGTGACATGTGAATCCACAGCAAACATGGCTGGGACCATCAGTTGCTGCACCCTTTGGTACTGATTAACAGGAGAAAATAAGGACAATGAAAGCATTCCCAGCTTTTTCAGTTCCTGATACTCCTGCAATTTCTACCACACAGGTATTTTAGATCACTCATATTAGAGAGTCAGCAGTTTTTAGACTGGTAAGTAAAGTAAAGCAGCCAACAGTTTTAGACAATTTTTCCTTCAAGTGCTTTTCTTTTGCCACTAAAACTTGCAAAGACAGGAGTGTCTCCAGTGTGCACTTTCTAGGAACACAGCGGAACCAGCATCACAGAACCAGTTAATCTTCTTTCAAACAGGTCATCCATTCAACTCCACCGACAATCACTCAGTAACAGATCAGCCTCCTTTAGCAAAGGATACACTCCCAACAGAGAAACTATGCAAATTGTCACAGAATAATGCAGGTTTGCAAGGGACCTCCTCAGAGCAGGAGGACAAACCTGTTCCACCACCTGGCTGCCCTCACACAGAGGGCAGCTGTCCCGTGTCCTGCCCCAATCCCATCTGTTCCAGTTATCCCCCTTGTGTCCTGCCCTGCCATGGGGTATCCTGAGAAAAGCCTGGCTCTATTCTCCTGATAATGGCCTTGACAGAGACTGAAGGCTGTGATTAAGCCCTGCTCAAGCCTTTCTCAGACTAAACAAGCCCAGGCCAGGCAGAATGCACAGTAACAGAGGGATGCAGAAATACTGGAATTTACTGAGGGGCATCATGCCTCATCAGCCATTTATCTTCAACACACTGCATCTCTGTCTGGTAAATGCCAGTGCAGCAGTCAACCTTTATCCAGCTGAAAACCTATAAAATTTCCAGTTGGGGAACAAATTTATGCATTCAGGGACTGAAGGAAAGAAGTTTTCTCTGACGTATTTTCACAATTATCTCCACAGCAGTTGACTGATCCATAGAGGAGAACCCTCTGTGAACTACAGCTCAAGGCCATTGACTTCAGAGACCTCCACCAAGTAATTGCCATGGACTGCTCTGTGCAAGAAATTACATTATCCTAAATATGCTTTGAGAGCTAAAAATAATTAAGTCTAGATATCTGAACAGTGAAAGGATGGAAAGGGAGAATAGGGAAGATGACAAGGTCCAGACTATTTCCTTCTGGGAAATACATTTACTTTCCTCTTCTTAGTATTTTTATTCCTCTGCTCCAACTCCATTAAAATGAATTAATGGGGAATTATGCCAACCTGAAGTACATATTTTTTGTTAGAAATGTCAGCAAGTGTAAGGCCACTAGTACACAAACCACCTGAGGAAGACTCTGGGAAAGCTTTCACTGTGTCTGCAGCTCGATGCTCATCCCAACTGCAACCTGACAACCCCAGAGAGCCACACAGAGTCAGTCAGGAGATTTTCAAATACACAGACATACATTACACGAAACTGCAGAGGAGGACATAATGTTTCATTGTTAAGCAAAAGCCACAATGCTACACAACTGCCTTTTTTCCAGAGTATTCTTCATGCAAGCCAAAACCTGAATTCAAGTTTGCAAGGCTGAAGCCACATTTCCTTTCCCCAGAATGAAGGCAGAACTGCTCAGTCTAAAAAAAAAAAAAAACCACTGGAGGGGAGAATTGCTACACCCTGTTTTTCTTTACCTTATAGACACAGTAACAAAATATTGAAAGGCCAAACTTGCCACAATATCTATAAGTTTCAAAGCAACCTAAAAGAATTATACTTGCAATGTTACCAACTATCAGTATATACTGCAATTCCTAAACTTACCATGCTCTACACTTCCACTAACTAAATGATCCTGTTATTAACAGGGACAAAAGAAATCCCAGCAGAGAGAACTGCAGAAAGTTGTTAACCATTTGCATTTTGCTAAAGACCTGAACAAACACAGATGTTAAGCAAATATATTTCAAATCATCGAACAAATAACTTGCAACCTTTTAGACAAATAATAATTAGGGGCCCAGGGGGAAAATGAATAGCCCAAAAGTGAGCCTAAATATCACCTCCCTTTAAATGAGATCAGGCATTTCACTATATACAGTTATTTTGCTACTTCTAGGTGAAGGTCTGTGAAATGCCTTTTTTTTTGTTGCTGCTAAAAGAAAATATAAAGCCACTACACACAAATTCAGAAATCACTGCTTGAACACAACTTTTCAAGAAGGACAAAGAGTATTAACTTGAAATAGCAGCTGATTAAGGAATCAGAATTTACTTTCAAGCAACATTTCTGCAAACAATTCCTACTCAAGCATTTACCTGGGCTTTTTTTTCCCAGTTCAACTGCAATACAGTATGTCCAGCTCTAAGATATATTTACACTGGAAATAAGGAACTTCAAATGAGCTGAATTATTATTTCAGCCTGCCTCAGACAGGAAGTTCAATTTGAACTGCAAGAACAGACTTTTGGGGATTTAAATGTCTTCAGAAAGCTATCTCACACTAACTGAATGTAACACACACTCCTTGCTATTGCACACCTTCGCAGGTTTTGTTTTCAAAGCTGAAAAGTGATAACAGCCAGAGAAGGGAAGAAAAAAAATCCCTCTTGTAGATCATACTGGAAAATGGCAACTCAAAGTAAAAAACTACATGGCTGCAGCAGATCACTGAGCACATGCACTTGGCTAGTTTCACTCCAAGGAAGCATGAACCTTTCACGTTAATGTGACTAAGTGATTCAACCATGTCAGGTAACTTCAGTCCTCTCACAACCTTCTGGCAAGACAGAAAACAGCAAGAACATTAAAACCGAGTGCCCTGCACAAACCATCTCCTCGCAGCTCCCGGTTCACCCCCTTCAACCCTCCTCCCTGCGATACCGAGCCGTGGCAAAGCGAGACCGAAGCAGGACGGGCACAGGCCGAGAAGCCCCGGTGCCTCTGAGGGTCGCGGCGGGCACAGCACTCCCGGGGGCTGCCGGCGGGGGGAGGGAC